>CM055126.1:66574752-66769366 GCA_029206835.1 Rana muscosa
AATGTCTATGTATACATGTTAAATAAGAAGAAAATCCATGTCACACCCAGCATATTACTAATATAAATTAGGGCTGTTACCGATTACAATTTTTGTGTTCGATTAATCTTTTTTTTTTAATCAATTAAACGACTAATTTTGTTTAACCACTTCAATACAGGGCTTTTTTGTACCTATTCAATACCAGGCCTATTCTAGCACTTCTCTCCTACATGTACAAATCATCATTCTTTTGCTAGAAAATAACTCAGAACCCCCAAACATTATATATGTTTTTTTTAGCAGACACCCTAGGGAATAAAAATGACGGTCATTGCAACATTTTTTTCTTGCACAATATTTGCGCAATAATTTTTCAAACGCCTTTTTTTTAAAAAAAAAAAAAAAATGGTTTCATGAATTAAAAAAACAACAAAACAGTAAAGTTAGCCCAATTTTTGGGGAAAATATGAAAGATAATGTTACGCCGAGCAAATAGATACCTAACATGGTCACGCTTTAAAATTGCGCACACTCATGGAATGGCGCCAAACTTCGGTACTTAAAAATCTCCATAGGCGACGCTTACATTTTTTTTACAGGTTACCAGGTTAGAATTACAGAGGAGGTCTAGTGCTAGAATTGTTGCACGCGCTCTAACGCACGCGGCGATACCTCACATGCGTGGTTTGAACGGCGTTTACATATGTGGGCGACTTACGTGTGCATTCGCTTCTGATCGCGAGCTACCGGGGACAGGGGCGTTTTAAAAAAAAAAAATGTTAGTATTTTTTTTTTTTTTTTACTTATTTATTAATTTTTTACAATGATTTTACTTTTTTTTTTTTGATCACTTTTATTCCTATTACAAGGAATGTAAACATCCCTTGTAATAGGAATGTGTGTGACAGGTCCTCTTTATTGAGAGATGAGGGGTCAATAAGACCCCACATCTCTCCTCCAGGCTGGAAAGCATGAGATCAGTGAAAATTTTTTCACTGATCTCATACTTACAGCCGCAATGGCGGCTTTGTTTACATTTGAGACCCGGGCGTGATGTCATCACATCGCGCCCGGGCCTCCGACGATCATAGAGATGACTGGTGACCATCTGGTCACCAGTCATCTCTATGCTCATCACGTGACCCCACCAACGACGCCGGAAGATTCGCTCCGGGTCCCCGATCGCACGGGGGAGCCCGGAGACGCACCGGATGGCGGCGGGGGGAGGGGTGCGGGGGTGTCCCCTCCCGCCGCCTATAAGAACGATCAAGCGGCGGAACCGCCGCTATGATCGTTCTTATTGTGCACAGAATCGCCGGCACTTCAAAAGGATATCTGAATGATGCCTCTAGCTGCAGGCATCATTCAGATATCCCCCTACAAAGCCGAGGACGTCATATGACGTCCACCCAGGATGGGAGATCCCATCTGTGGACGTCATTTGACTATGGCTGGGTAGGGAAGTGGTTAATTATAACGCACATACAGATCCAACTACTTTTAGCTGATTTCCTTGCATTGCAACTCTGCATTAGTCAGTGGTAAATGTGGTATAAACACACTATATACAATCACCCGACACTAGTTAGTACAGTACAGACACCCCCAGTACAGACCCAGTAGTACAGACACCCCCAGTAATGCAGGCAGACACCCCCCCCCTTACAGACCTCAGAACAGCAATACACGGCGCGGTGTGTGTCCCTCGAGTTCCTGCTGACGTCAGCGTGCCGCTAAGCCGCCAATAGGCTGCCGCCGGGTGTACCAAGATGGCCGCGGCCTTTCCTAATGGCCGAGGCTCCGGAGCGCTCCGCGCCGTGTGCCGATCCAAACAGGGTGACCTGTTCGGATCGCTTACGATCCGTTGCACGACTAGTAGTGACTAAAATATTCCATGACTTTTCCAAAACTTAGTGGGGTTCAGTCATTTTCCAAAACTTTTCCAGGCCTGGAAAGTGCCATGTCAAAATCCCATGACTTTTCCAGGAATTTATTGACCGTACGAACCCTGGGGGGGGGGGGGGGGGGGGCACTCGGGACGCCCGATCTAAAGGGGGGGGGGGGGGGCACTCTGCCTCTGATAGGGGGTCTATTTTGTCACAGATACGAGATCAGACCTCGGTTGGAAGAACTCCTGTCCTGGTACACTTACCTGTGCCAGGTACGCTCCAAAGCCGGTGGCTATCGTTGGTGCCTCATAGGCCACGCCCAGTTTGTCTACATAGCCCAGGAAACTGCAAGAGAAGATGTGGGGTCACTCAATGTGAGGAGAGCATTGGGGGAGGGGCTTCAGATTGTTGGCAGCGGGGAAACCCCTTTAAATCTGCAATCACTAACTAATATATATATATATATATATATATATATATATATATATATATATATATATACACACACACACACACACACACACACACACACACACAGTTTATTATGTACTGTGCTGACTGGCTCCCACATGTTAATAGAGGGAGGGGCCAGCGACAGGGCGGTCTCACAGATAAAACAATAAATCTACATTACATTTCCAATCTCAGATGCAGGTGGGAGGGGCTTATACATCTTTATATTGTTCATTAATTTGACGTGTAAATAGATCTACATGGGGTGGCAGCCAATCGTATGCAGCCTCTGCTTCCTGGTGATTTACATGCCCCGCCCTCTTTCAATGCTGATTGGTCAGACAGTTTGTGAACTATTTATTGTGTAATGATTTTCTCTCAGCAGGTTCCTGTTCTCCTGGAAGGCGGGATCTCTCGGTCTTCCTGTGATTTACAGCAGAGGAAATATGGAGCAGCAAGGAAAAGTGGTTTCCAGGTAAAGGAGCCAATGGTGGGGGATGGGGGGGTTGGGCCCCAGGCCCCGCAGACTCACCTCTCCCCATTGTAGAATCCGGCCAGCACCACGGTGTTCCATAGCGGGTTCATCTTGCTGCGGCGGTTGTACATGACGCGGGTGAGCCAGGAGTGGAGGGCTTTGGGGCTGTAGTTGTGTCCGTCCCCAACCAGCTCTTCATCAATCCTAAAAGGGGGAGGAGACATCACTCAGACTTAGACTGTCACATTGGGGGAGGGGGTGTCCGGGGGTGGGCCCTCAGGCCGTCACACGGGAGTCAAAGGGGGAGGGCCCTTAGCTGAACAGGGAAGTGGGGGGGAGGGGTTAGACTTACACCATCTGCTCCATGATCTGTTTGAGGTGTTGGTAGTCGGCGTAGTCCCCGGACGCCCCCAGCATGGTGCAGGAATTCACCTTCATGATCCTGGAGATGTTCCGGAATCGGGCCAGAGAGCCGTAGGAACCCAACATGTCCGCCGCGATCATCACCCCCCCGTCATACTTCACCCCCAACACTGAGGTTCCCGTCACCATGGGGTTCCTGGGAGGGAGATCAGAGATAATAATCACAGACAGGAAGGGGGGGGTATATAGAGAGGTAGGTAGGGGGTGTGTGTATATATATATATATATATATATATATACACACACACATACATACATATACACACACACACACACACACACACAGTTCTGTGAAAAAGTATTTGCCCCCTTTCTGATTTTTCCATATTTGTCTCATGTAAATGACTCAGAACTAAATTTTCTGATGACACAAAGATAACCCGAGGAAATACAAAGTGCAGGTAGCGGATTGACGGCGGCAAAGTGGTTTCAAAATCCTGACTGGACGTCATACGACGTCCTCAGGATTTTAAGCCGATGCGCGCCCCCGGGGGCGCGCATCACGGTGATTGTTGTTGCAGGGTGTCAGTCTAACACCCCGCAACACCGATCTAGGTAAAGAGTCTCCGACGGAGACTCTTTACCACGTGATCAGCCGTGTCCAATCACGGCTGATCACGATGTAAACAGGAAAAGCCGGTCATCGGCTTTTCCTCACTCGCGTTTGTCAGACGCGAGTAGAGGAGAGCCGATCGGCTGCTCCTCTGACAGGGGGGGGTTTGTGCTGATCGATTATCAGCGCAGCCCCCCCGAGGATGCCCACACTGGACCACCAGGGATGCCACTGGACCACCAGGGATGCCCATTACCAGGTATGCCTCCCTAGACCACAAGGGATTGAAATCAGTGCCCCCTAATGGATGCCAATTAGTGCCCCTAATGGATGCCAATCAGTGCCCACAATGGGCATCACTGATTGGCAGGCATTATTGTTTGGCATCCGTGCCGCCTACCGGTGCCCATCCGCGCCGCCTACCGGTGCCCATCAGTGCCGCCTTATCAGTGCCCGTCAGTGCAGCACCATCAGTGTCCATCAGTGAAGGAGAAAACTTACTAATTTACAAAGTTTTGTAACTGAAACAAAAAAAAAATATGTTTTTTTTTCAAAATTTTTCGGTCTTTTTAAAAAATTTTAGCAGAAAATAAAAATCACAGAGGTGATCAAATACCACCAAAAGAAAGCTCTATTTGTGGGAACAAAATGATAAAAATGTAGTTTGGGTACAGTGTAGCATGACCGCGCAATTGTCATTCAAAGTGCAACAGTACAGAAAGCTGAAAATTGGTCTGGGCAGGAAGCTGTATAAGTGCCCCCCGGTATGGAAGTGGTTAAAAAGGGAAAAAAGCTCCAAACCGGCCTGGCTGTGAAAAAGTAATCCCCCCCCCCCCTGAACCCAATAACTGGTTGGAATGAGTCTCTCAAATCGCTGGGGAGGAATTTTGGCCCCGCCCCTTCTCTGCAGAATTGTTTTCATTCAGCCACATTGGAGGGTTTTCCGGCCTGTGGGAGTTCATCACACAGCATCTCAATGGGATTGAAGTCCGGCCTTCGACTCCAACACCTAAATCTTTTGCTTTGTTTGAACCCTTTTGGAGGAGGACTTGCTGGTGTGTTTTTTTTCGGATGGTTTTCCAGCTGCATAACCCGAGTGCACTCAGGAAGTGACGGGCGGACTTTCTCCTCCGGGATTTTCTGGTAGAGCTCAGAATTTTATGGTTCAATCAATGATGGGAAGTCCTCCAGCCTCAGACCATCCCCCGACCACCACCACCACCACCACCACGTTTCACTGTTGGGATGAGGATCTTGTTATGAGACGCTGTGTTAGTTTTATGTCAGAAGTATCGGGACGCTCACCTTCCACAGAGTTACATTTCTGTCTCTTCAGTCCTCAGAATATTTCCCGAAAAGTCTTAAGGGACAATAAAGATGTTTTTCTGGTAAATGTGAGACGAGACTTTGTGGTGTTTTTGGTCAGCGGTGGTCTTGGAACTTCCCCCCCATGGAGGCCCCGCCTCTTTCTTACTGGTGAATCTGGTGTTGTCCCAATACCACTTGAGGACCAAGTACCCATCCCCCCCCCCCATGTACTCGCCGATACCGAATTACCAATACTCTATGTCATGTGACAGTTTTCAAAGCACAATGCAGATTAGACGGCACCCCGACTGGAGGCGGGCACCGACCAAAGGGCACCGACTGGAGGGCGGGGACACTGACAGGAGGGCGGGGACACTGACAGGCCATGTGAGGAAAGTCTGTCTCATTTCCAGGTGGAACTTTTAGAAGTAATATACAAAAATGTAGCGCTATACGTAATAACAATAAATCATAACACCCAAGTGCTCGAAGTGTCTGGATCACAATGGATCTAGTGATATGTCCAAATATATAAAAAAAAGTCCAAATTACGAAAAGTCTTTGAATGACCAAAACATAAATATAGTTGTGACTTTCAATTCCAAATGGTGAATCTTCCAAAATAAAGGAGTGACATGTGACGTGACCACCACCGTATGAAAGGGAGGCTTACCAGATGGAATGGACCCAATGCACGTACGTGTAGAGGGTCAAACAGGCTTAGTGTATATGTATCCGTACACATGAAATCCCAGCCGGCACTGCACACATATGTATCCGAGATCCAAACTCGAGGATAACACCAAATATCCAAGCCCAATAAATGATGGAAATGGCTTGTGCGCTTCTTTAAAATCTTGCCTTTTTTAGTTAAGACAATCCAAAGATCGCAGCCCCCAGGTCCAAGGATTGATAGGTGGCTTTGTTGCTTTGCAGAGTCCTACGGAGCCACCCTTATGTGCATGCTTCCGGAAGACAAAAGGCTCAGTTCTGAGAAGTTCAGGGGAGCAACACACAGGAATCCTTGTTCTCCTCCGGGGACTGGGACGGACTGGGATGTACTGGGAAGGTTCCAGGGATGGTGGGGTTGTTTTTCCTCCTCCCAGAGAACTTGCAGTCGGGTCTTCCGGAAGCATGCACATAAAGGGTGGCTCCGTAGGACTCTGCAAAGCAACAAAGCCACCTATCAATCCTTGGACCTGGGGGCTGCGATCTTTGGATTGTCTTAACTAAAAAAGGCAAGATTTTAAAGAAGCGCACAAGCCATTTCCATCATTTATTGGGCTTGGATATTTGGTGTTATCCTCGAGTTTGGATCTCGGATACATATGTGTGCAGTGCCGGCTGGGATTTCATGTGTACGGATACATATACACTAAGCCTGTTTGACCCTCTACACGTACGTGCATTGGGTCCATTCCATCTGGCAAGCCTCCCTTTCATACGGTGGTGGTCACGTCACATGTCACTCCTTTATTTTGGAAGATTCACCATTTGGAATTGAAAGTCACAACTATATTTATGTTTTGGTCATTCAAAGACTTTTCGTAATTTGGACTTTTTTTTATATATTTGGACATATCACTAGATCCATTGTGATCCAGACACTTCGAGCACTTGGGTGTTATGATTTATTGTTATTACGTATAGCGCTACATTTTTGTATATTGTTTGTTGTTTACTTTTTTCCACAGGTATTGTAGCTGCTCATATGTGTTAGTAGCGCGAATATTGTTTGTGTTTTTGGAACTTTTAGAAGTGAAATAATAAATGTAAGAAGTGAATCTCGGATTATCTCTGTGGAATATTTTGATGATCCGAATCATTTAAGTGAGAAATCTGCAACAAAAATATCTTGAAGGGGTAAATACTTTTTCACAACATTGTGTATATATATATATATATATATATATATATATATATATATATATATATATATATATACACACACACACACACACACACACACACACACACACACACACACACATATATATATATATATAAGGGGTGGGTATATACAGAGGTAGGTAGGTGGGTCGGGAGGGGTATATACAGAGGTAGGTGGGAGAAAGGTATACAGAGGTAGGTAGGTGGGGGAGGGGTATATACAGCGGTAGGTAGGTGGGGTATATACAGCGGTAGGTAGGTGGGGATATATATATATATATATATATATGGGAGGGGTATATACAGGAGGTAGGTGGGAGTGGTATACAGAGGCAAGTAGGTGAGGAGTGTATAGAGGAAGGTGGTGTGGTGGTTTATATATATGGGGGGAGGGGTATATACAGAGGTAGGTAGGTGGGGTATATACAGAGGTAGGTGGGAGTGGTATACATATATATAGGGGGAGGGGTATACAGAGGTAGGTGGGTCGGGGAGGGGTATATACAGGAGGGAGGGGGGGTGTGTGTGTGTGTGTATATATATATATATATGTGCGGAGGGGTATATACAGAGGTAGGTAGGTGGGGGAGGGGTATATACAGAGGAAGGTAGGTGGGGGAGGGGTATATACAGAGAAAAATATGAAGTGAAAGTGAAACCCCTCCCCCATCCTATCCCTCCCCCCTCTCCAGGCACTCACAGGGTGTGTCGGTGGGGTCCCATCCCGGGGAAGGAGTGGAGCTCTCCCGGGGCCGGTCCTCCGGGGAACATTTTCATCTCTGCGCCGTCCATCATCATCTTTCCGTACAATGACACTGCGAGACCCGACCGGAAACCGGCAATACGTCACTTCCGCCGTCTGACAACTCCTGACTGGTGGAGAGGGAATACAGAGGCGGGGCCTGAGCTCAGCTTCCTCCGTCCCGCCCCGTATCTTCTGACTGGTGGGAAGTAATAGACGGGCGGAGCCCCAGTACAGCGCCCCGCCCATATCTTCTGAGAGGGGAGCGGAGGAGAGGCGTGTTCCTGAGTCCTCCGCTCCGCCCCCTGCTCTATGTGTGACCGCGGAGGGAAGATGACCTCCCCAGTCATTGGTCGGTACAGCGGCGTGCGCTCCGCCCACAACAACCCCGCAATGAAGTCACACTCTGCAGAGCTCAGCAAGAGCTGATTGGAGGAAAGAGACACACCCCCTCCACGCAGG
Source organism: Rana muscosa (assembly GCA_029206835.1). NCBI lineage: Eukaryota > Metazoa > Chordata > Amphibia > Anura > Ranidae > Rana > Rana muscosa. The sequence goes on from CM055126.1 coordinate 66,582,930, forward strand.
GACAGAGCGGAGGCTCCTCCCCTGTCACCTTTTTTCTCTTGGTGTCAGGAAACCTCACATCACTTCCGGTCCAGGGTGGAAGAATGTTTTTATTTTTAAAGTGAAAGATAAAAGAGGACCTGCCATCCTTATTTCTATTACAAGGGATGTTTATATTTCTTATAATAGGAATAAAAGTGATTAAACATTTTTTTTAAGTGACCGTGTAAAAATAAAAAGTTAAATAAATGAAAAAAAATTAAAGCGCCCCGTCCCTCACGTGTCCGCTTCTGCATGCCCTTTACATTTATTTTTATTTTTACACTGTTCATTTAATTTGTTTTATTTTACTTTTTTTATTGAATTATTTTTATTTTTTCGTTTCAATGTTTTTATTAATGTTTACACTTCAGTTATAAAAACAAAAGCAAGATATTGAAACATGATATCAATTGCACAGTGCCGGATGTACCTTTTATTTTTACACCGCAAATTAAACTTTTTCATTGTTTTATTTTACTTTTTATTTTTACTTTTCATTTATTTATTTATTTTTTAACTTTTTATTTTCACACTGTTCATTTAATTGTTTTTAATTTATTTTTTATTTTTTCCCCTGCTGTAGCAAATTGGATCATGCTCTGCGCTCTTCTGGGTTTTTTGCCTTCCTCTGGATCAACTGTGGGTATAGAATTAGGTATATGGGATTGTACGATATTTTTTTATTTTTTTATGGTTGAACTGGATGGACTTGTGTCTATTTTTAATCTGACTAACTATGTACACTGTAAATTATTTTTTATTTTATTTTACTTTTTATTTTTAAACTGTTAATTTTTTTTTTATTTAACTTTTTTTTTTTTTACACTGTTCATTTAAAAAAAAAATATTTTACTTTTTTTATACACTGTTCATTTAATTTTTTTTATTTTCCCTTTTATTTTTACACTGTTCATTTAATTTTTTTTTATTTTACATTTTTTTTACACTGTTCATTTAATTTTTTTTCTTTAACTTTTACATTTTTACACTGTTCATTAATTTTTTTTTTTATTTTACTTTTTATTTTTACACTGTTAATTTTTTTATTTTATTTTTTACTTTTTTTTTTACACTGTTCGTTTATTTTTTTTATTTTACTTTTTATTTTTACACTGTTCATTTAATTTTTATTTATTTTTTTACACTGTTCATTTCATTATTTTATTTTACTTTTTATTTTTTACACTGTTCGTTTAATTTTTTTTGTTTTACTTTTTATTTTTTACACTGTTCGTTTACAGGTGTACAGACCCGGGAACTCAGCACAGGGATGGTGGGAACCCCTCATAATGGGCACAGCAGGTGTACAGACCCGGGAACTCAGCACAGGGATGGTGGGAACCCCTCATAATGGGCACAACGCGTATACAGACCCGGGAACTCAGCACAGGGATGGTGGGAACCCCTCATAATGAGCACAGCAGGTGTACAGACCCGGGAACTCAGCACAGGGATGGTGGGAACCCCTCATAATGAGCACAGCAGGTGTACAGACCCGGGAACTCAGCACAGGGATGGTGGGAACCCCTCATAATGGGCACATCAGGTGTACAGACCCGGGAACTCAGCACAGGGATGGTGGGAACCCCTCATAATGGGCACAGCGGGTGTACAGACCCGGGAACTCAGCACAGGGATGGTGGGAACCCCTCATAATGAGCACAGCGGGTGTACAGACCCGGGAACTCAGCACAGGGATGGTGGGAACCCCTCATAATGAGCACAGCAGGTGTACAGACCCAGGAACTCAGCACAGGGATGGTGGGAACCCCTCATAATGGGCACAGCAGGTGTACAGACCCGGGAACTCAGCACAGGGATGGTGGGAACCCCTCATAATGGGCACAGCGGGTGTACAGACCCGGGAACTCAGCACAGGGATGGTGGGAACCCCTCATAATGGGCACAGCAGGTGTACAGACCCGGGAACTCAGCACAGGGATGGTGGGAACCCCTCATAATGGGCACAGCGGGTGTACAGACCCGGGAACTCAGCACAGGGATGGTGGGAACCCCTCATAATGGCACAGCGGGTGTACAGACCCAGGAACTCAGCACAGGGATGGTGGGAACCCCTCATAATGGGCACAGCGGGTGTACAGACCCGGGAACTCAGCACAGGGATGGTGGGAACCCCTCATAATGGGCACAGCAGGTGTACAGACCCGGGAACTCAGCACAGGGATGGTGGGAACCCCTCATAATGGGCACAGCAGGTGTACAGACCCGGGAACTCAGCACAGGGATGGTGGGAACCCCTCATAATGAGCACAGCAGGTGTACAGACCCGGGAACTCAGCACAGGGATGGTGGGAACCCCTCATAATGGGCACAGCAGGTGTACAGACCCGGGAACTCAGCACAGGGATGGTGGGAACCCCTCATAATGGGCACAGCGGGTGTACAGACCCGGGAACTCAGCACAGGGATGGTGGGAACCCCTCATAATGGGCACAGCAGGTGTACAGACCCGGGAACTCAGCACAGGGATGGTGGGAACCCCTCATAATGGGCACAGCGGGTGTACAGACCCGGGAACTCAGCACAGGGATGGTGGGAACCCCTCATAATGGGCACAGCGGGTGTACAGACCCGGGAACTCAGCACAGGGATGGTGGGAACCCCTCATAATGGCACAGCGGGTGTACAGACCCAGGAACTCAGCACAGGGATGGTGGGAACCCCTCATAATGGGCACAGCGGGTGTACAGACCCGGGAACTCAGCACAGGGATGGTGGGGACCCCTCATAATGGGCACAGCGGGTGTACAGACCCAGGAACTCAGCACAGGGATGGTGGGAACCCCTCATAATGGGCACAGCGGGTGTACAGACCCGGGAACTCAGCACAGGGATGGTGGGAACCCCTCATAATGGGCACAGCGGGTGTACAGACCCGGGAACTCAGCACAGGGATGGTGGGAACCCCTCATAATGAGCACAGCAGGTGTACAGACCCGGGAACTCAGCACAGGGATGGTGGGAACCCCTCATAATGGGCACAGCAGGTGTACAGACCCGGGAACTCAGCACAGGGATGGTGGGAACCCCTCATAATGGGCACAGCGGGTGTACAGACCCGGGAACTCAGCACAGGGATGGTGGGAACCCCTCATAATGGGCACAGCAGGTGTACAGACCCGGGAACTCAGCACAGGGATGGTGGGAACCCCTCATAATGGGCACAGCGGGTGTACAGACCCGGGAACTCAGCACAGGGATGGTGGGAACCCCTCATAATGGGCACAGCGGGTGTACAGACCCGGGAACTCAGCACAGGGATGGTGGGAACCCCTCATAATGGCACAGCGGGTGTACAGACCCAGGAACTCAGCACAGGGATGGTGGGAACCCCTCATAATGGGCACAGCGGGTGTACAGACCCGGGAACTCAGCACAGGGATGGTGGGGACCCCTCATAATGGGCACAGCGGGTGTACAGACCCAGGAACTCAGCACAGGGATGGTGGGAACCCCTCATAATGGGCACAGCGGGTGTACAGACCCGGGAACTCAGCACAGGGATGGTGGGAACCCCTCATAATGGGCACAGCGGGTGTACAGACCCGGGAACTCAGCACAGGGATGGTGGGAACCCCTCATAATGAGCACAGCGGGTGTACAGACCCGGGAACTCAGCACAGGGATGGTGGGAACCCCTCATAATGAGCACAGCAGGTGTACAGACCCGGGAACTCAGCACAGGGATGGTGGGAACCCCTCATAATGGGCACAGCAGGTGTACAGACCCGGGAACTCAGCACAGGGATGGTGGGAACCCCTCATAATGGGCACAGCGGGTGTACAGACCCAGGAACTCAGCACAGGGATGGTGGGAACCCCTCATAATGGGCACAGCAGGTGTACAGACCCGGGAACTCAGCACAGGGATGGTGGGAACCCCTCATAATGGGCACAGCAGGTGTACAGACCCGGGAACTCAGCACAGGGATGGTGGGAACCCCTCATAATGAGCACAGCAGGTGTACAGACCCGGGAACTCAGCACAGGGATGGTGGGAACCCCTCATAATGGGCACAGCGGGTGTACAGACCCAGGAACTCAGCACAGGGATGGTGGGAACCCCTCATAATGGGCACAGCAGGTGTACAGACCCGGGAACTCAGCACAGGGATGGTGGGAACCCCTCTTAATGGGCACAGCGGGTGTACAGACCCAGGAACTCAGCACAGGGATGGTGGGAACCCCTCATAATGGGCACAGCGGGTGTACAGACCCGGGAACTCAGCACAGGGATGGTGGGAACCCCTCATAATGGGCACAGCGGGTGTACAGACCCGGGAACTCAGCACAGGGATGGTGGGAACCCCTCATAATGGGCACAGCAGGTGTACAGACCCGGGAACTCAGCACAGGGATGGTGGGAACCCCTCATAATGGGCACAGCGGGTGTACAGACCCGGGAACTCAGCACAGGGATGGTGGGAACCCCTCATAATGGCACAGCGGGTGTACAGACCCAGGAACTCAGCACAGGGATGGTGGGAACCCCTCATAATGGGCACAGCGGGTGTACAGACCCGGGAACTCAGCACAGGGATGGTGGGGACCCCTCATAATGGGCACATCAGGTGTACAGACCCGGGAACTCAGCACAGGGATGGTGGGAACCCCTCATAATGGGCACAGCGGGTGTACAGACCCGGGAACTCAGCACAGGGATGGTGGGAACCCCTCATAATGGGCACAGCAGGTGTACAGACCCGGGAACTCAGCACAGGGATGGTGGGAACCCCTCATAATGGGCACAGCGGGTGTACAGACCCGGGAACTCAGCACAGGGATGGTGGGAACCCCTCATAATGGCACAGCGGGTGTACAGACCCAGGAACTCAGCACAGGGATGGTGGGAACCCCTCATAATGGGCACAGCGGGTGTACAGACCCGGGAACTCAGCACAGGGATGGTGGGAACCCCTCATAATGGGCACAGCAGGTGTACAGACCCGGGAACTCAGCACAGGGATGGTGGGAACCCCTCATAATGGGCACAGCAGGTGTACAGACCCGGGAACTCAGCACAGGGATGGTGGGAACCCCTCATAATGAGCACAGCAGGTGTACAGACCCGGGAACTCAGCACAGGGATGGTGGGAACCCCTCATAATGGGCACAGCAGGTGTACAGACCCGGGAACTCAGCACAGGGATGGTGGGAACCCCTCATAATGGGCACAGCGGGTGTACAGACCCGGGAACTCAGCACAGGGATGGTGGGAACCCCTCATAATGGGCACAGCAGGTGTACAGACCCGGGAACTCAGCACAGGGATGGTGGGAACCCCTCATAATGGGCACAGCGGGTGTACAGACCCGGGAACTCAGCACAGGGATGGTGGGAACCCCTCATAATGGGCACAGCGGGTGTACAGACCCGGGAACTCAGCACAGGGATGGTGGGAACCCCTCATAATGGCACAGCGGGTGTACAGACCCAGGAACTCAGCACAGGGATGGTGGGAACCCCTCATAATGGGCACAGCGGGTGTACAGACCCGGGAACTCAGCACAGGGATGGTGGGGACCCCTCATAATGGGCACAGCGGGTGTACAGACCCAGGAACTCAGCACAGGGATGGTGGGAACCCCTCATAATGGGCACAGCGGGTGTACAGACCCGGGAACTCAGCACAGGGATGGTGGGAACCCCTCATAATGGGCACAGCGGGTGTACAGACCCGGGAACTCAGCACAGGGATGGTGGGAACCCCTCATAATGAGCACAGCAGGTGTACAGACCCGGGAACTCAGCACAGGGATGGTGGGAACCCCTCATAATGGGCACAGCAGGTGTACAGACCCGGGAACTCAGCACAGGGATGGTGGGAACCCCTCATAATGGGCACAGCGGGTGTACAGACCCGGGAACTCAGCACAGGGATGGTGGGAACCCCTCATAATGGGCACAGCAGGTGTACAGACCCGGGAACTTAGCACAGGGATGGTGGGAACCCCTCATAATGGGCACAGCGGGTGTACAGACCCGGGAACTCAGCACAGGGATGGTGGGAACCCCTCATAATGGGCACAGCGGGTGTACAGACCCGGGAACTCAGCACAGGGATGGTGGGAACCCCTCATAATGGCACAGCGGGTGTACAGACCCAGGAACTCAGCACAGGGATGGTGGGAACCCCTCATAATGGGCACAGCGGGTGTACAGACCCGGGAACTCAGCACAGGGATGGTGGGGACCCCTCATAATGGGCACAGCGGGTGTACAGACCCAGGAACTCAGCACAGGGATGGTGGGAACCCCTCATAATGGGCACAGCGGGTGTACAGACCCGGGAACTCAGCACAGGGATGGTGGGAACCCCTCATAATGGGCACAGCGGGTGTACAGACCCGGGAACTCAGCACAGGGATGGTGGGAACCCCTCATAATGAGCACAGCGGGTGTACAGACCCGGGAACTCAGCACAGGGATGGTGGGAACCCCTCATAATGAGCACAGCAGGTGTACAGACCCGGGAACTCAGCACAGGGATGGTGGGAACCCCTCATAATGGGCACAGCAGGTGTACAGACCCGGGAACTCAGCACAGGGATGGTGGGAACCCCTCATAATGGGCACAGCGGGTGTACAGACCCAGGAACTCAGCACAGGGATGGTGGGAACCCCTCATAATGGGCACAGCAGGTGTACAGACCCGGGAACTCAGCACAGGGATGGTGGGAACCCCTCATAATGGGCACAGCAGGTGTACAGACCCGGGAACTCAGCACAGGGATGGTGGGAACCCCTCATAATGAGCACAGCAGGTGTACAGACCCGGGAACTCAGCACAGGGATGGTGGGAACCCCTCATAATGGGCACAGCGGGTGTACAGACCCAGGAACTCAGCACAGGGATGGTGGGAACCCCTCATAATGGGCACAGCAGGTGTACAGACCCGGGAACTCAGCACAGGGATGGTGGGAACCCCTCTTAATGGGCACAGCGGGTGTACAGACCCAGGAACTCAGCACAGGGATGGTGGGAACCCCTCATAATGGGCACAGCGGGTGTACAGACCCGGGAACTCAGCACAGGGATGGTGGGAACCCCTCATAATGGGCACAGCGGGTGTACAGACCCGGGAACTCAGCACAGGGATGGTGGGAACCCCTCATAATGGGCACAGCAGGTGTACAGACCCGGGAACTCAGCACAGGGATGGTGGGAACCCCTCATAATGGGCACAGCGGGTGTACAGACCCGGGAACTCAGCACAGGGATGGTGGGAACCCCTCATAATGGCACAGCGGGTGTACAGACCCAGGAACTCAGCACAGGGATGGTGGGAACCCCTCATAATGGGCACAGCGGGTGTACAGACCCGGGAACTCAGCACAGGGATGGTGGGGACCCCTCATAATGGGCACATCAGGTGTACAGACCCGGGAACTCAGCACAGGGATGGTGGGAACCCCTCATAATGGGCACAGCGGGTGTACAGACCCGGGAACTCAGCACAGGGATGGTGGGAACCCCTCATAATGGGCACAGCAGGTGTACAGACCCGGGAACTCAGCACAGGGATGGTGGGAACCCCTCATAATGGGCACAGCAGGTGTACAGACCCGGGAACTCAGCACAGGGATGGTGGGAACCCCTCATAATGGGCACAGCGGGTGTACAGACCCGGGAACTCAGCACAGGGATGGTGGGAACCCCTCATAATGGGCACAGCAGGTGTACAGACCCGGGAACTCAGCACAGGGATGGTGGGAACCCCTCATAATGGGCACAGCGGGTGTACAGACCCGGGAACTCAGCACAGGGATGGTGGGAACCCCTCATAATGGGCACAGCGGGTGTACAGACCCGGGAACTCAGCACAGGGATGGTGGGAACCCCTCATAATGGCACAGCGGGTGTACAGACCCAGGAACTCAGCACAGGGATGGTGGGAACCCCTCATAATGGGCACAGCGGGTGTACAGACCCGGGAACTCAGCACAGGGATGGTGGGGACCCCTCATAATGGGCACAGCGGGTGTACAGACCCAGGAACTCAGCACAAGGATGGTGGGAACCCCTCATAATGGGCACAGCGGGTGTACAGACCCGGGAACTCAGCACAGGGATGGTGGGAACCCCTCATAATGGGCACAGCGGGTGTACAGACCCGGGAACTCAGCACAGGGATGGTGGGAACCCCTCATAATGGGCACAGCGGGTGTACAGACCCGGGAACTCAGCACAGGGATGGTGGGAACCCCTCATAATGGGCACAGCAGGTGTACAGACCCGGGAACTCAGCACAGGGATGGTGGGAACCCCTCATAATGAGCACAGCAGGTGTACAGACCCGGGAACTCAGCACAGGGATGGTGGGAACCCCTCATAATGGGCACAGCAGGTGTACAGACCCGGGAACTCAGCACAGGGATGGTGGGAACCCCTCATAATGGGCACAGCGGGTGTACAGACCCAGGAACTCAGCACAGGGATGGTGGGAACCCCTCATAATGGGCACAGCAGGTGTACAGACCCGGGAACTCAGCACAGGGATGGTGGGAACCCCTCATAATGGGCACAGCAGGTGTACAGACCCGGGAACTCAGCACAGGGATGGTGGGAACCCCTCATAATGAGCACAGCAGGTGTACAGACCCGGGAACTCAGCACAGGGATGGTGGGAACCCCTCATAATGGGCACAGCGGGTGTACAGACCCAGGAACTCAGCACAGGGATGGTGGGAACCCCTCATAATGGGCACAGCAGGTGTACAGACCCGGGAACTCAGCACAGGGATGGTGGGAACCCCTCTTAATGGGCACAGCGGGTGTACAGACCCAGGAACTCAGCACAGGGATGGTGGGAACCCCTCATAATGGGCACAGCGGGTGTACAGACCCGGGAACTCAGCACAGGGATGGTGGGAACCCCTCATAATGGGCACAGCGGGTGTACAGACCCGGGAACTCAGCACAGGGATGGTGGGAACCCCTCATAATGGGCACAGCAGGTGTACAGACCCGGGAACTCAGCACAGGGATGGTGGGAACCCCTCATAATGGGCACAGCGGGTGTACAGACCCGGGAACTCAGCACAGGGATGGTGGGAACCCCTCATAATGGCACAGCGGGTGTACAGACCCAGGAACTCAGCACAGGGATGGTGGGAACCCCTCATAATGGGCACAGCGGGTGTACAGACCCGGGAACTCAGCACAGGGATGGTGGGGACCCCTCATAATGGGCACATCAGGTGTACAGACCCGGGAACTCAGCACAGGGATGGTGGGAACCCCTCATAATGGGCACAGCGGGTGTACAGACCTGGGAACTCAGCACATGGATGGTGGGAACCTCTCATAATGGGCACAGCAGGTGTACAGACCCGGGAACTCAGCACAGGGATGGTGGGAACCCCTCATAATGGGCACAGCAGGTGTACAGACCCGGGAACTCAGCACAGGGATGGTGGGAACCCCTCATAATGGGCACAGCGGGTGTACAGACCCAGGAACTCAGCACAGGGATGGTGGGAACCCCTCATAATGGGCACAGCAGGTGTACAGACCCGGGAACTCAGCACAGGGATGGTGGGAACCCCTCATAATGGGCACAGCGGGTGTACAGACCCGGGAACTCAGCACAGGGATGGAGGGAACCCCTCATAATGAGCACAGCGGGTGTACAGACCCGGGAACTCAGCACAGGGATGGTGGGAACCCCTCATAATGAGCACAGCAGGTGTACAGACCCAGGAACTCAGCACAGGGATGGTGGGAACCCCTCATAATGGGCACAGCAGGTGTACAGACCCGGGAACTCAGCACAGGGATGGTGGGAACCCCTCATAATGGGCACAGCGGGTGTACAGACCCGGGAACTCAGCACAGGGATGGTGGGAACCCCTCATAATGGGCACAGCAGGTGTACAGACCCGGGAACTCAGCACAGGGATGGTGGGAACCCCTCATAATGGGCACAGCGGGTGTACAGACCCGGGAACTCAGCACAGGGATGGTGGGAACCCCTCATAATGGCACAGCGGGTGTACAGACCCAGGAACTCAGCACAGGGATGGTGGGAACCCCTCATAATGGGCACAGCGGGTGTACAGACCCGGGAACTCAGCACAGGGATGGTGGGAACCCCTCATAATGGGCACAGCAGGTGTACAGACCCGGGAACTCAGCACAGGGATGGTGGGAACCCCTCATAATGGGCACAGCAGGTGTACAGACCCGGGAACTCAGCACAGGGATGGTGGGAACCCCTCATAATGAGCACAGCAGGTGTACAGACCCGGGAACTCAGCACAGGGATGGTGGGAACCCCTCATAATGGGCACAGCAGGTGTACAGACCCGGGAACTCAGCACAGGGATGGTGGGAACCCCTCATAATGGGCACAGCGGGTGTACAGACCCGGGAACTCAGCACAGGGATGGTGGGAACCCCTCATAATGGGCACAGCAGGTGTACAGACCCGGGAACTCAGCACAGGGATGGTGGGAACCCCTCATAATGGGCACAGCGGGTGTACAGACCCGGGAACTCAGCACAGGGATGGTGGGAACCCCTCATAATGGGCACAGCGGGTGTACAGACCCGGGAACTCAGCACAGGGATGGTGGGAACCCCTCATAATGGCACAGCGGGTGTACAGACCCAGGAACTCAGCACAGGGATGGTGGGAACCCCTCATAATGGGCACAGCGGGTGTACAGACCCGGGAACTCAGCACAGGGATGGTGGGGACCCCTCATAATGGGCACAGCGGGTGTACAGACCCAGGAACTCAGCACAGGGATGGTGGGAACCCCTCATAATGGGCACAGCGGGTGTACAGACCCGGGAACTCAGCACAGGGATGGTGGGAACCCCTCATAATGGGCACAGCGGGTGTACAGACCCGGGAACTCAGCACAGGGATGGTGGGAACCCCTCATAATGAGCACAGCAGGTGTACAGACCCGGGAACTCAGCACAGGGATGGTGGGAACCCCTCATAATGGGCACAGCAGGTGTACAGACCCGGGAACTCAGCACAGGGATGGTGGGAACCCCTCATAATGGGCACAGCGGGTGTACAGACCCGGGAACTCAGCACAGGGATGGTGGGAACCCCTCATAATGGGCACAGCAGGTGTACAGACCCGGGAACTCAGCACAGGGATGGTGGGAACCCCTCATAATGGGCACAGCGGGTGTACAGACCCGGGAACTCAGCACAGGGATGGTGGGAACCCCTCATAATGGGCACAGCGGGTGTACAGACCCGGGAACTCAGCACAGGGATGGTGGGAACCCCTCATAATGGCACAGCGGGTGTACAGACCCAGGAACTCAGCACAGGGATGGTGGGAACCCCTCATAATGGGCACAGCGGGTGTACAGACCCGGGAACTCAGCACAGGGATGGTGGGGACCCCTCATAATGGGCACAGCGGGTGTACAGACCCAGGAACTCAGCACAGGGATGGTGGGAACCCCTCATAATGGGCACAGCGGGTGTACAGACCCGGGAACTCAGCACAGGGATGGTGGGAACCCCTCATAATGGGCACAGCGGGTGTACAGACCCGGGAACTCAGCACAGGGATGGTGGGAACCCCTCATAATGAGCACAGCGGGTGTACAGACCCGGGAACTCAGCACAGGGATGGTGGGAACCCCTCATAATGAGCACAGCAGGTGTACAGACCCGGGAACTCAGCACAGGGATGGTGGGAACCCCTCATAATGGGCACAGCAGGTGTACAGACCCGGGAACTCAGCACAGGGATGGTGGGAACCCCTCATAATGGGCACAGCGGGTGTACAGACCCAGGAACTCAGCACAGGGATGGTGGGAACCCCTCATAATGGGCACAGCAGGTGTACAGACCCGGGAACTCAGCACAGGGATGGTGGGAACCCCTCATAATGGGCACAGCAGGTGTACAGACCCGGGAACTCAGCACAGGGATGGTGGGAACCCCTCATAATGAGCACAGCAGGTGTACAGACCCGGGAACTCAGCACAGGGATGGTGGGAACCCCTCATAATGGGCACAGCGGGTGTACAGACCCAGGAACTCAGCACAGGGATGGTGGGAACCCCTCATAATGGGCACAGCAGGTGTACAGACCCGGGAACTCAGCACAGGGATGGTGGGAACCCCTCTTAATGGGCACAGCGGGTGTACAGACCCAGGAACTCAGCACAGGGATGGTGGGAACCCCTCATAATGGGCACAGCGGGTGTACAGACCCGGGAACTCAGCACAGGGATGGTGGGAACCCCTCATAATGGGCACAGCGGGTGTACAGACCCGGGAACTCAGCACAGGGATGGTGGGAACCCCTCATAATGGGCACAGCAGGTGTACAGACCCGGGAACTCAGCACAGGGATGGTGGGAACCCCTCATAATGGGCACAGCGGGTGTACAGACCCGGGAACTCAGCACAGGGATGGTGGGAACCCCTCATAATGGCACAGCGGGTGTACAGACCCAGGAACTCAGCACAGGGATGGTGGGAACCCCTCATAATGGGCACAGCGGGTGTACAGACCCGGGAACTCAGCACAGGGATGGTGGGGACCCCTCATAATGGGCACATCAGGTGTACAGACCCGGGAACTCAGCACAGGGATGGTGGGAACCCCTCATAATGGGCACAGCGGGTGTACAGACCCGGGAACTCAGCACAGGGATGGTGGGAACCCCTCATAATGGGCACAGCAGGTGTACAGACCCGGGAACTCAGCACAGGGATGGTGGGAACCCCTCATAATGGGCACAGCAGGTGTACAGACCCGGGAACTCAGCACAGGGATGGTGGGAACCCCTCATAATGGGCACAGCGGGTGTACAGACCCGGGAACTCAGCACAGGGATGGTGGGAACCCCTCATAATGGGCACAGCAGGTGTACAGACCCGGGAACTCAGCACAGGGATGGTGGGAACCCCTCATAATGGGCACAGCGGGTGTACAGACCCGGGAACTCAGCACAGGGATGGTGGGAACCCCTCATAATGGGCACAGCGGGTGTACAGACCCGGGAACTCAGCACAGGGATGGTGGGAACCCCTCATAATGGCACAGCGGGTGTACAGACCCAGGAACTCAGCACAGGGATGGTGGGAACCCCTCATAATGGGCACAGCGGGTGTACAGACCCGGGAACTCAGCACAGGGATGGTGGGGACCCCTCATAATGGGCACAGCGGGTGTACAGACCCAGGAACTCAGCACAGGGATGGTGGGAACCCCTCATAATGGGCACAGCGGGTGTACAGACCCGGGAACTCAGCACAGGGATGGTGGGAACCCCTCATAATGGGCACAGCGGGTGTACAGACCCGGGAACTCAGCACAGGGATGGTGGGAACCCCTCATAATGGGCACAGCGGGTGTACAGACCCGGGAACTCAGCACAGGGATGGTGGGAACCCCTCATAATGGGCACAGCAGGTGTACAGACCCGGGAACTCAGCACAGGGATGGTGGGAACCCCTCATAATGAGCACAGCAGGTGTACAGACCCGGGAACTCAGCACAGGGATGGTGGGAACCCCTCATAATGGGCACAGCAGGTGTACAGACCCGGGAACTCAGCACAGGGATGGTGGGAACCCCTCATAATGGGCACAGCGGGTGTACAGACCCAGGAACTCAGCACAGGGATGGTGGGAACCCCTCATAATGGGCACAGCAGGTGTACAGACCCGGGAACTCAGCACAGGGATGGTGGGAACCCCTCATAATGGGCACAGCAGGTGTACAGACCCGGGAACTCAGCACAGGGATGGTGGGAACCCCTCATAATGAGCACAGCAGGTGTACAGACCCGGGAACTCAGCACAGGGATGGTGGGAACCCCTCATAATGGGCACAGCGGGTGTACAGACCCAGGAACTCAGCACAGGGATGGTGGGAACCCCTCATAATGGGCACAGCAGGTGTACAGACCCGGGAACTCAGCACAGGGATGGTGGGAACCCCTCTTAATGGGCACAGCGGGTGTACAGACCCAGGAACTCAGCACAGGGATGGTGGGAACCCCTCATAATGGGCACAGCGGGTGTACAGACCCGGGAACTCAGCACAGGGATGGTGGGAACCCCTCATAATGGGCACAGCGGGTGTACAGACCCGGGAACTCAGCACAGGGATGGTGGGAACCCCTCATAATGGGCACAGCAGGTGTACAGACCCGGGAACTCAGCACAGGGATGGTGGGAACCCCTCATAATGGGCACAGCGGGTGTACAGACCCGGGAACTCAGCACAGGGATGGTGGGAACCCCTCATAATGGCACAGCGGGTGTACAGACCCAGGAACTCAGCACAGGGATGGTGGGAACCCCTCATAATGGGCACAGCGGGTGTACAGACCCGGGAACTCAGCACAGGGATGGTGGGGACCCCTCATAATGGGCACATCAGGTGTACAGACCCGGGAACTCAGCACAGGGATGGTGGGAACCCCTCATAATGGGCACAGCAGGTGTACAGACCCGGGAACTCAGCACAGGGATGGTGGGAACCCCTCATAATGGGCACAGCAGGTGTACAGACCCGGGAACTCAGCACAGGGATGGTGGGAACCCCTCATAATGGGCACAGCAGGTGTACAGACCCGGGAACTCAGCACAGGGATGGTGGGAACCCCTCATAATGGGCACAGCGGGTGTACAGACCCAGGAACTCAGCACAGGGATGGTGGGAACCCCTCATAATGGGCACAGCAGGTGTACAGACCCGGGAACTCAGCACAGGGATGGTGGGAACCCCTCATAATGGGCACAGCAGGTGTACAGACCCGGGAACTCAGCACAGGGATGGTGGGAACCCCTCATAATGAGCACAGCAGGTGTACAGACCCGGGAACTCAGCACAGGGATGGTGGGAACCCCTCATAATGGGCACAGCGGGTGTACAGACCCAGGAACTCAGCACAGGGATGGTGGGAACCCCTCATAATGGGCACAGCAGGTGTACAGACCCGGGAACTCAGCACAGGGATGGTGGGAACCCCTCTTAATGGGCACAGCGGGTGTACAGACCCAGGAACTCAGCACAGGGATGGTGGGAACCCCTCATAATGGGCACAGCGGGTGTACAGACCCGGGAACTCAGCACAGGGATGGTGGGAACCCCTCATAATGGGCACAGCGGGTGTACAGACCCGGGAACTCAGCACAGGGATGGTGGGAACCCCTCATAATGGGCACAGCAGGTGTACAGACCCGGGAACTCAGCACAGGGATGGTGGGAACCCCTCATAATGGGCACAGCGGGTGTACAGACCCGGGAACTCAGCACAGGGATGGTGGGAACCCCTCATAATGGCACAGCGGGTGTACAGACCCAGGAACTCAGCACAGGGATGGTGGGAACCCCTCATAATGGGCACAGCGGGTGTACAGACCCGGGAACTCAGCACAGGGATGGTGGGGACCCCTCATAATGGGCACATCAGGTGTACAGACCCGGGAACTCAGCACAGGGATGGTGGGAACCCCTCATAATGGGCACAGCGGGTGTACAGACCCGGGAACTCAGCACAGGGATGGTGGGAACCCCTCATAATGGGCACAGCGGGTGTACAGACCCGGGAACTCAGCACAGGGATGGTGGGAACCCCTCATAATGAGCACAGCAGGTGTACAGACCCGGGAACTCAGCACAGGGATGGTGGGAACCCCTCATAATGGGCACAGCAGGTGTACAGACCCGGGAACTCAGCACAGGGATGGTGGGAACCCCTCATAATGGGCACAGCGGGTGTACAGACCCGGGAACTCAGCACAGGGATGGTGGGAACCCCTCATAATGGGCACAGCAGGTGTACAGACCCGGGAACTCAGCACAGGGATGGTGGGAACCCCTCATAATGGGCACAGCGGGTGTACAGACCCGGGAACTCAGCACAGGGATGGTGGGAACCCCTCATAATGGCACAGCGGGTGTACAGACCCAGGAACTCAGCACAGGGATGGTGGGAACCCCTCATAATGGGCACAGCGGGTGTACAGACCCGGGAACTCAGCACAGGGATGGTGGGAACCCCTCATAATGGGCACAGCGGGTGTACAGACCCGGGAACTCAGCACAGAGATGGTGGGAACCCCTCATAATGGGCACAGCGGGTGTACAGACCCGGGAACTCAGCACAGGGATGGTGGGAACCCCTCATAATAGGCACAGCGGGTGTACAGACCCGGGAACTCAGCACAGGGATGGTGGGAACCCCTCATAATGGGCACAGCGGGTGTACAGACCCGGGAACTCAGCACAGGGATGGTGGGAACACCTCATAATGGGCACAGCGGGTGTACAGACCCGGGAACTCAGCACAGGGATGGTGGGAACCCCTCATAATGGGCACAGCGGGTGTACAGACCCGGGAACTCAGCACAGGGATGGTGGGAACCCCTCATAATGGGCACAGCGGGTGTACAGACCCGGGAACTCAGCACAGGGATGGTGGGAACACCTCATAATGGGCACAGCGGGTGTACAGACCCGGGAACTCAGCACAGGGATGGTGGGAACTCCTCATAATGGGCACATCAGGTGTACAGACCCGGGAACTCAGCACAGGGATGGTGGGAACCCCTCATAATGGGCACAGCGGGTGTACAGACCCGGGAACTCAGCACAGGGATGGTGGGAACCCCTCATAATGGGCACAGCGGGTGTACAGACCCGGGAACTCAGCACAGGGATGGTGGGAACTCCTCATAATGGGCACAGCGGGTGTACAGACCCGGGAACTCAGCACAGGGATGGTGGGAACCCCTCATAATGGGCACAGCGGGTGTACAGACCCGGGAACTCAGCACAGGGATGGTGGGAACTCCTCATAATGGGCACAGCGGGTGTACAGACCCGGGAACTCAGCACAGGGATGGTGGGAACTCCTCATAATGGGCACAGCGGGTGTACAGACCCGGGAACTCAGCACAGGGATGGTGGGAACCCCTCATAGTGGGCACAGTGGATGTACAGACCCGGGAACTCAGCACAGGGATGGTGGGAACTCCTCATAATGGGCACAGCGGGTGTACAGACCCAGGAACTCAGCACAGGGATGGTGGGAACCCCTCATAATGGGCACAGCGGGTGTACAGACCCGGGAACTCAGCACAGGGATGGTGGGAACCCCTCATAATGGGCACAGCGGGTGTACAGACCCGGGAACTCAGCACAGGGATGGTGGGAACCCCTCATAATGGGCACAGCGGGTGTACAGACCCGGGAACTCAGCACAGGGATGGTGGGAACCCCTCATAATGGGCACAGCGGGTGTACAGACCCGGGAACTCAGCACAGGGAAAAGTTTTGGATTCTCGCTCGCTCTGCATTCAGTGATGATCGGTGCCAGGACCCCCCCCCCTCTTCCCCCCTCTCTGGCCCCTCCTTGGCTCCACCCTTATCCCTCCCCCAGACTATGTAAGCAGCGTGTTGGGTGAGTTCAGAGTCTGATCACAGGAGGTCGGTCAGCAACTGGGAACATCGAGAAAGAGCAGCGCCATGGGTGAGACTCTTCCCCCCTCACCCCCCCTCTCCTCCTCCCCCCTTTGACTCTCTACTCCTCTTTCTGACCTTCTGGGGTGTCCTATAGGGAGGTTCTCTTTGTCTGACAGTCTGATGAGAGATTGCAGGGTGTGTGGAGGGGAGACGAGATGAAAGACGCAGACGGGGGAGTTGTGACTTCACTGGCTGCATGCTTGTTGCCCTGTTATGGGGGAGGGGGGAGTCCCCCGGAGGCTGCGCTGCCTTCTGACTTCCTTGCTCGGGGTGGGGGTTTCGAAGCCACAGCCAGGCGGGTGGCATTTTTTCGGAAAAGGTCCAAGTACAGAGAATGAGGTCCCCGGGACACGGAACTCCTCCTGACACGGCAACCAGCATGCGGTGAGTGAAGGCACAACTCTCCTGATTGGCTAGTGAGTGGATCCCCACCCCACCGACAGCCAGGCAGACGGCATTGTTTAGGACGCTCCCGTAAGGTATCCGGGCACCAAAGAGGGGGAAACAATCACAGGTGAGCATTTGATCATGGGCGAGTGTCCAATCAGAGGCGAGCGTCCAATCACAGGCGAGCGTCAGATCCTGGCCAGGAGAACGTCTCATCACGGACAAGCATTCAATCACAGTGGAGGGTCCGATCCTAGATCAGCGTCCAATCACAAACGAGCGTCCAATCCTGGCCAGGTGAGCATCCAATCGCAGGTGAGCGTCCAATCCTAGCCAGTCGAGCGTCCAATCGCAGGCGAGCGTCCAATCCTAGCCAGTCGAGCGTCCAATCCTAGCCAGTCGAGCGTCCAATCGCAGGCGAGCGTCCAATCCTAGCCAGTCGAGCATCCAATCGCAGGCGAGCGTCCAATCCTAGCCAGTCGAGCGTCCAATCCTAGCCAGTCGAGCGTCCAATCGCAGGCGAGTGTCCAATCCTAGCCAGTCGAGCATCCAATCACAGGCGAGCGTCCAATCCTAGCCAGTCGAGCATCCAATCACAGGCGAGCGTCCAATCCTAGCCAGTCGAGCGTCCAATCGCAGGCGAGCGTCCAATCCTAGCCAGTCGAGCATCCAATCACAGGCGAGCGTCCAATCCTAGCCAGTCGAGCATCCAATCACAGGCGAGCGTCCAATCCTAGCCAGTCGAGCATCCAATCACAGGCGAGCGTCCAATCCTAGCCAGTCGAGCGTCCAATCGCAGGCGAGCGTCCAATCCTAGCCAGTCGAGCATCCAATCGCAGGCGAGCGTCCAATCCTAGCCAGTCGAGCATCCAATCCTAGCCAGTCGAGCGTCCAATCGCAGGCGAGCGTCCAATCCTAGCCAGTCGAGCATCCAATCGCAGGCGAGCGTCCAATCCTAGCCAGTCGAGCATCCAATCGCAGGCGAGCGTCCAATCCTAGCCAGTCGAGCATCCAATCCTAGCCAGTCGAGCGTCCAATCGCAGGCGAGCGTCCAATCCTAGCCAGTCGAGCATCCAATCGCAGGCGAGCGTCCAATCCTAGCCAGTCGAGCGTCCAATCCTAGCCAGTCGAGCGTCCAATCGCAGGCGAGCGTCCAATCCTGGCCAGGCGAACATCCAATCACAGGTGAGTGTCCAGGGTTTGAAGAAGCTGATTGGCTCCCATGCACAGCTGTAGCAGATTTTGTACTCTCCAGTTTTAGTATAACCCTCCCCCGTCCATTGAGGGTCTATAGACCTCCTATAGTGATAATGGATGAGAGGCGACTCCGTAATGCCGGCACCATCCTTCAGGGTGGAAGCCGTGTGATGGACAGGAGAGCTCTGGGGCGCTCAGAACGTCCAAATCAGATAAACCAGGTTTTGGGCGCGGGTTGCAACATCGGGGCGGTTCCACCCATCGCCCCGAGCGCCCCGACCTGTGATATTGTGTTCCCTGCAGAGATCCACACCCAACCCATCCGTGTGACTGGCGATGTACAGACTGCTGAGTAACCAGCAGTGGAAAATCAGCAATCGCAGGCTGTGCCCAGAGCTGCCGCTGAGCCCTATAGAACCCGGACTGGGGGGGGGGGGATTTTCCACCGCTGGTTACTCAGCAATCACAGGCTGTGCCCAGAGCTGCCGCTGAGCCCTATAGAACCCGGACTGGGGGGGGGGGATTTTCCACCGCTGGTTACTCAGCAATCACAGGCTGTGCCCAGAGCTGCCGCTGAGCCCTATAGAACCCGGACTGGGGGGGGGGGGATTTTCCACTGCTGGTTACTCGGCAATCACAGGCTGTGCCCTCTAGAGCCCGGACTGGGGGGGATTTTCCACTGCTGGTTACTCGGCAATCACAGGCTGTGCATAGAGCTGCCGCTGAGCCCTATAGAACCCGGACTGGGGGGGGGAATTTTCCACTGCTGGTTACTCAGCAGTTTCTCTATTTGATATGTCATTCCTGTGTGTCCAGTTTAAAGGGGCAGTAAAACTATAAACGTCTTTATGAGGGGGGGATGGTGAGACGGTGATGTGGGTGAAAAGTCCGATTTATAGAGCTGAGCCGTGCAGCACATTGCGCCGCCGCGGTGGCCGCCATCTTGGCCACTATCCATTCCTACATCTGGGGGGGGGGGGGGGGGGTTTGAGTCGGAAACGGGCCATCGATGTCCTTTGTACTCACAAAGCGGGCCTTGGGGGTGAGTGATGGCATGAAAACCCGGACCCTGAAGAAGCGTCGGCGCCAGCGCACGGCTCATCTCTGGGGGAGGGGGGGAGGTTCTGATTGGTCGCTACGGATCACTCAGACACTCTCCATACATCCACATTTATAATGAAGGTCGATTGGGGGGGGGGCGAGCGACGGCGGTCGGTAAACCGGCAGATGGTCCTCATCCACACCGCGGCACGTAGGCCCCGCCCCACCCCCTCCCCCAGCTCAGCAAGAATTCTGTATAATAAACACAAACTATACGATCAATAAATCTCCCGCTGCGTCTATAAAATGTGACCACGTCTGTCATAAAACTTTGTGACGGGACGCAGGCGGAGCTCCGCCCCGGGAGCGGTCCGCCGCCGCAATTCGTCTTTATAGAATAGATGGAAGAATATATTCTGGATTAATGGTCAGAGGAGGGAGAACGCGGCGAGGAAATTCCTGGAATTTTTGTTTTATCTTCTGCGCCCTGCAGGGGAAAAAAAAAAACGCGTCCAATCTGCCGAGTCGTAGAGGAATCCCCAACAAAGATCCGATTTGTAACGTTTCATCGCGTTCTGATCCAAAGGATCAATTTTATAGATCAATCTATCGACCAGTCCGATGGATCAATTAATAGCCAATCAATCCCCCTTCACATTTATTTATCAGAATCCACGAGGAAAACGATCACATTTGATTGGATATTGCATTGTCAGCCACGCCCCCTCCTCTATTCCTATAAGGGGGGGGGCCCTGAATTATTCATCTCCTGTGTTGGCATCTATAGCGCGCTCCTGTGCCCGCCCTGGAATCTCCCCCCCCCCCCCCCACACACACAAGGTAATCTTACGTGGCAGATACCAGCACCGTGTGTGTGCCCCTCCCACAGTCTGCCAGTTATTTGCCCACAACCTGCTGACTGCTGGCACACCGCATCTTACCACCTGACCCACCTTACCCCCCCCCCCCCCTAACCGCCTGACTTGCCTTACCCCCCAGATCCACCTGACCGCCCGCAGCCACCCATCACCATGGTACCGAGAATTATGTGACTGGTTCAGCGTTCTCTGTACAGCGCTGCGGTATATGTCAGAGCTATATACAGTATCTGACAAAAGTAAGTACACCCCTCAGTCACATGTGTGTAAATCTTTTCATGTGACAACACTGAAGAGATGACACTTTGCTACAATGTAAAGTAGTGAGTGTACAGCTTGTATAACAGTGTAAATTTCCTGTCCCCTCAAAATAACTCAAACACACAGCCATTCATGTCTAAACCGCTGGCAACAAAAGTGAGTACACCCCTAAGTGAAAATGTTCAAATTGGGCCCAATTGGCCATTTTCCCTCCCCGGTGTCATGTGACTCATTGGTGTTACAAGGTCTCAGGTGTGAATGGGGAGCAGGTGTGGTAAATTTGGTGTTATCGCTCTCACTCTCTCATACTGGTCATTGGAAGTACAACATGGCGCCTCATGGCAAAGAACTCCTCTGAGGATCTGAAGAAAAGAATTGTTGCTCTACATAAAGATGGCCGAGGCTATAAGAAGATTGCCAAGACCCTGAAACTGATCTGCAGCACGGGGGCCAAGACCATACAGCGGTATAACAGGACAGGTTCCCCTCAGAACAGGCCTCACCATGGTCCACCAAAGAAGTTGAGGTCACGTGCTCAGCGTCATATCCAGAGGTTGTCTTTGGGAAATAGACGTATGAGTGCTGCCAGCATTGCTGCAGAGGGTGAAGGGGTGGGGGGAGAGGTCAGCCTGTCAGTGCTCAGACCATACGCCGCACACTGCATCAAATTGGTCTGCATGGCTGTCGTCCCAGAAGGAAGCCTCTTCTAAAGATGATCCACAAGAAAGACAAGCAGACTAAGGACATGGATTACTGGAACCATGTCCTGTGGTCTGATGAGACCAAGATAAACTTATTTGGTGTCAGGCGTGTGCGGCGGCAACCAGGCGAGGAGTACAAAGACAAGTGTGTCTTCCCTACAGTCAGGCATGGTGGGGGGAGTGTCATGGTCTGGGGCTGCATGAGTGCTGCCGGCACTGGGGGGCTACAGATCATTGAGGGAACCATGAATGCCAACATGTACTGTGACATACTGAAACAGAGCATGATCCCCTCCCTTCAGAGACTGGGCCGCAGGGTAGTATTCCAACATGATAACCACCCCACACACACCTCCGAGACCACCACTGCCTTGCTAAAGAAGCTGAGGGTAAAGGTGATGGACTGGCCAATCATGTCTCCAGACCTAAACCCTATTGATCATCTGTGGGGGATCCTCAAACGGAAGGTGGAGGAGCGCAAGGTCTCCAACATCCACCAGCTCCGTTATGTCGTCATGGGGGAGGGGAAGAGGACTCCAGTGGCAACCTGTGAGGCTCTGGTGAACTCCATGCCCAAGAGGGTTAAGGCAGTGCTGGAAAATAATGACGGCCACACAAAATATTGACACTTTGGGCCCAATTTGGACATTTTCACTTAGGGGTGTCCTCACTTTTATTGCCAGCGGTTTAGACATTAATGGCTGTGTGTTGAGTGATTTTGAGGGGACAGGAAATTTACACCGTTATACAAGCTGTACACTCACTACTTTACATTGTAGCAAAGTGTAATTTCTTCAGTGTTGTCACATGAATGGGACTGAGGGGTGTACTTACTTTTGTCAGATACTGTGTGTGTGTGTGTATATATATATATATATATATATATATATATATATATATATATATATATATATATATATATATATATATATATATATCTCTCACAGTATAATAGTGTGTGACTGTGGGGGAGGGGACATTAGAGTGTAAGCTCTTCTGGTACAGAGACTGATGTGATGTGGGGGGAGGGGACATTAGAGTGTAAGCTCCTCTGTACAGAGACTGATGTGATTGGCTCAGTGATCTCTGTACAGCGCTGCGGTATATGTCAGAGCTATGGGGGCATCTTGTGACTAATTCTTGTTGTTTATTGCTTTCCAGCTAAGTGTGGATCATGTGGACCCGGATACAAGTCTCCATTGGACGCCATGAAAGGTAGGGCCCCTTGCTGTGAGCCCAGGGACGGTGGGGGGGGGGGGGGGTCAGAGTACAGCTGTAGGCTCTCAGTGTAGATATGATGAATATGTGACAGGTCCTCTTTGCTGGGTGTTCCCCGGTTTCAGTTCTGCCCCCTGTAGGTAAGAGAGAGGCAAGATGTGAACAGAGGCTGCTGTCCCACTCAGAGGCACTGTGAAAGGGCCTGCTGGATCTCGGAGCAGCTCAGATCCAGGCAGTTCTATGTTCTGCAGAGCTGCAGCATTTGCTGGATAGAACCAACTTATGTTCCTGTTTGCTCCGCCAAGAATAAGAAGTTGAACCTTTTTTTATGACACGGGGTTATCTGTGGCTTGTGTGGCCCCCTGTGTCCCGCGTCTCACCATGTCTGTCCTGTACAGGTCCCAGAGAGGAGCTGATCTACGTCCCCTGCATCTACCGCAACACCGGCAACAACAAGCCTGACTACCTGGCCACGGTGGATGTGGACCCCAAATCTCCCCATTACTCCCAGGTGAGGCTCATGCACTTCATAGCATGTTTGTTCCTCGAGGGAGGGCCCTGAAACTGCATTCATGACTAATGAAGGGCCGTCCCGCCCAAAAGGTAGCGTGCGGGTTCGTATTTTCTTGATTGTGCGGCCGTTCCTACACCTTGGGGTGGTCCTTCTCCTCCTGCTGCAGGGAATGGCTGTGATTGGTGTTTACTGGGGGAAAAAGCCGAGTACAGACATTTGTTCACAGGGGATGGGGGGCAGGTGCTCAATAAGGGATAGGGGCAAGGGAAAGACAGGTGCCCCCCCTGGGGAAGAGGGCGGGTTCAGACAGGTAGGGACCCCCACCCGAGAAAGAGGGCAGGTGCCCACCCTGGGTAAGAGGGCAGTTGAGGGCAGGTGCCCCCCCTGGGGAAGAGGGCGGGTACAGACAGGCGCTCACCTGGGGAAGAGGGCGGGTACAGACAGGCGCTCACCTGGGGAAGAGGGCGGGTACAGACAGTCGCTCACCTGGGGAAGAGGGCGGGTACAGACAGGCGCTCACCTGGGGAAGAGGGCGGGTTCAGACAGGTAGGAACCCCCACCCGAGAAAGAGGGCAGGTATAGACAGGCGATCAAATAGGGAAGGGGGCAAGGTTCAGACAGGTGCCCCCCCTGGGGAAGAGGGCGGGTTCAGACAGGTGCCCCCCCTGGGGAAGAGGGCGGGTTCAGACAGGTGCCCCCCCTGGGGAAGAGGGCGGGTTCAGACAGGTGCCCCCCCTGGGGAAGAGGGCGGGTTCAGACAGGTGCCCCCCCTGGGGAAGAGGGCGGGTTCAGACAGGTGCCCCCCCTGGGCAGGGAGGGCGGGTTCAGACAGGTGCCCCCCCTGGGCAGGGAGGGCGGGTTCAGACAGGTGCCCCCCCTGGGCAGGGAGGGCGGGTTCAGACAGGTGCCCCCCCTGGGCAGGGAGGGCGGGTTCAGACAGGTGCCCCCCCTGGGCAGGGAGGGCGGGTTCAGACAGGTGCCTCACCTGGGCAGGGAGGGCGGGTTCAGACAGGTGGGCCTCCCTGGGGAAGTGGGCGGATTCAAACCGGTACTCACTGGAGTAAGTGGGCAGGTACAGATGGGTGGTCAGCAGGGTAAGTGGGTGGGTACAGACAGGTAGGTATCCTACAGGTGAGGATCCAGATACCAGCTATGACTCACCTGCTCCTCCTTCCAGGTCATCCACCGCCTGCCGATGCCCAACCTGAACGATGAGCTCCACCACTCCGGCTGGAACACCTGCAGCAGCTGCTTCGGGGACGTCACCAAAGTCCGGGACAAGCTCATCCTCCCCTGCCTCATCTCCTCCCGCGTCTACGTGGTGGACGTGGGGACCGACCGCCGGGCCCCCCGCATCCACAAGGTGGGCACCCTCCAATCAGCTCGTCCGGTTCTCTCTGTCCATTTACTATCTTGTCTTTCCTAGAAATAAACCGCCCCCGGGGGGCCCCCATCCCCTCCCTCCTATAACCGCTATATCATTGTTCCAGGTATTTCTATAGGCAGCTAATGTAAGTACCTGAAGCTGTCATTATATCTGCCTCCTGGACAGCAGCTCTATGATTGAGAGAGGGAGGGGCATTGCTTAGAGCCAATCAGGAGTGCTGCATGCACATGTGCTGAAGGGAACATGCGGATAGGAAAGGGGTGGGGGGGTGACCTCATCAGTGTAGAGTACAGCAGAGGGGAAGCTCCCGGCAATCTGGGGGCCCAGGAGGCGGAAAAGCTGGAGTCTCCGGGCCAAATCCAGAAAGTTCTTAGGTTTTGATTTCATAACTGCAGTAGAAGGAGGTCAGGTCGGCAGGCTGGCAGAGCTGTGTAATTTTCAGGACCAGCTGGAAAGCTCCCGCGCATGTGGCTGTGGGCCCTGGGCCGGGGAAAAGGGGTGGGCAGGAGGGGAAGTTGCCCTGGGCGCAGTGAAGCAAAGGCGCAAAATTTTGATGCAGGGTGGTACACCCATTCTACGGTATGTATTAATAGTGGGGGAGGGGGGCACAATTCTGCATCTTTGCCCTGGGGGCTGGATGACCCTGTCCCGGTACTGCCCGGCTGTGACCTGACCGGGCTTCTCCTCTCTACAGGTGGTGGAGTCGGAGGAGGTCCACAAGAAGTGCGGCTTGGGAAACCTGCACACCTCGCACTGCCTGGGCTGCGGAGAGATCATGATCAGCACTCTGGGGGACCCCGCCGGGAACGGCAAAGGTGAGCTCCATCTTCTACGCCCCCCGGTGGGCCTCTGGGTTTTATTTTTTTGCAGAGCCATTTCTTGTCTTTTAAAAGTCTCTCATTGGCCTTTCCATGAGGATATCAACCGATTTTCTGTATCTCAGGAGGCTTCGTGCTGCTGGATGGAGAGACGTTTGAGGTGAAGGGGAACTGGGAGGTGGAGGGCAACGCTACGCCCTTCGGCTACGACTTCTGGTACCAACCGCGCCACAACGTCATGATCAGCACCGAGTGGGGAGCGCCAAAGATCTTCTCCAAAGGGTTCAACATAGAGGACGTGAAGGCGGGTAAGGGGGGTGCAGAAGGGTAAAAGGGGCAAAGATCAGTACAAGACGGGACTACTGAGAGCCAAATTCATCCATTTATACCCCAATCCCCCCCCTCTGTCCTTCTATTATACCCCAATCCCCCCCTCTGTCCTTCTATTATACCCCAATCCCCCCTCTGTCCTTCTATTATACCCCAATCCCCCCTCTGTCCTTCTATTATACCCCAATCCTCCCTCTGTCCTTCTATTATACCCCAATCCCCCCTCTGTCCTTCTATTATACCCCAATCCTCCCTCTGTCCTTCTATTATACCCCAATCCTCCCTCTGTCCTTCTATTATACCCCAATCCCCCCTCTGTCCTTCTATTATACCCCAATCCTCCCTCTGTCCCTCTATTATACCTCAATCCTCCCTCTGTCCTTCTATTATACCCCAATCCCCCCCCCTCTGTCCTTCTATTATACCCCCAATCCCCCCCCCTCTGTCCTTCTATTATACCCCCAATCCCCCCTCTGTCCTTCTATTATACCCCCAATCCCCCCTCTGTCCTTCTATTATACCCCCAATCCCCCCTCTGTCCTTCTATTATACCCCAATCCTCCCTCTGTCCTTCTATTATACCCCAATCCTCCCTCTGTCCTTCTATTATACCCCAATCCTCCCTCTGTCCTTCTATTATACCCCAATCCCTCCCCTCTGTCCTTCTATTATACCCCAATCCTCCCCTCTGTCCTTCTATTATACCCCAATCCTCCCCTCTGTCCTTCTATTATACCCCAATCCCTCCCCTCTGTCCTTCTATTATACCCCAATCCCTCCCCTCTGTCCTTCTATTATACCCCAATCCCTCCCCTCTGTCCTTCTATTATACCCCAACCCTCCCCTCTGTCCTTCTATTATACCCCAACCCTCCCCTCTGTCCTTCTATTATACCCAATCCTCCCTCTGTCCTTCTATTATACCCCAAGCCCCCCTCTGTCCTTCTATTATACCCCAATCCTCCCCTCTGTCCTTCTATTATACCCCAATCCTCCCCTCTGTCCTTCTATTATACCCCAATCCTCCCTCTGTCCTTCTATTATACCCCAATCCTCCCTCTGTCCTTCTATTATACCCCAATCCCCCCCCTCTGTCCTTCTATTATACCCCAATCCCCCCTCTGTCCTTCTATTATACCCCCCCCAGTCATGTGACCTCTGCTCCTCCAATCACCTTCTTGCTCTATACTAGGACACTACGGTCAGAGTATCCACGTGTGGGATTGGACGAAGCACACCCGCATACAGACCCTGGACCTGGGGGCGGACGGACTGATTCCTCTAGAGATCCGATTTCTGCACAACCCGGATGCTGCGCAGGGATTTGTCGGCTGCGCGCTCGGCGCCTCCATCTTCCGCTTCTACAAGACGGTGGTGAGCGGCTGTGGGGGATGGGGGCTCAAAGTTTTATTGAGGGGAAAGAAAACAAAAAAATCTTCTGCAGGTGGAATGACGGGATGTTGGCAAATGTTCCTGCAGATTCTTTTTTCTTTTTTTTTTTTTTTTTCAGCCCCGGACCATTTTGCTGGCCAAAGACCGGGCCACTTTTTGCGATTCCGCACTGCGTCTCTTTAACAGACAATTGTGCGACGTGGCTTCCAAACAAAATTTACTTTTTTTTTTCCCCACAAATAGAGCTTTCTTTTGGTGGTATTTGATCACCTCTGCGGTTTTAAATTTCTTTCTCGTACATCACGGGACACAGAGCGACATAGTCATTACTAATGGGTTATATAGTTACCGTCAGGTGCTGGCACTGGCAACTTCCAAAACCGGAAGTACCCTCCCCTATATAAGCCCCTCCCATCCGGGAGCACCTCAGTTTTTTGCCAGTGTCTAAGGTGTTGGCCAAGAAGTAACATGTGTTTTTCACTGAGCTTGCGTACAGGTTCTTTTGGGCCTCAGTAAGCTATTCCGGATCCGACCAAAAAAGCTTCATAGCTAAACGGTCGGTACCCGGGCCTTGCAAAGAGAAGAGCAAGGTTCTGCCTGTAATGCTTCTCTTAGGAGAGCTGGACCCTGGGATCCAGAGCTCTGGTCATACCCACGACCAAGATGTTTTCTGTGCAGGGTGCTATACAGGTCCAGGGGAGTGGAATCCTTGGGAACCCGGTCCCTGAAGGTTTGATTACAATGCCTGCCGTGATAGGTGAAGTTTGGGCTTTTGTGGACCAAACAAAGTCCTGCGGCGAGGAACAGGTAAGTGGGGGCCCCCAGGAACTTGGTTCTATTGGGGGACCCCCAAGCCTAATTTGTCTTTCTGTCTGTTACCTAATGGTATTCCCGCAAGATTCTGTGCATGCCTGTAACTACTAAAAAAATGTAATAATTTTTAATGGTGGTCAAGAAAAAAAAAAAAAAAAAAAAAAAATGTTTTTTTATATATATTTAGTATATTAGACTGCGGTACCTGTGTTTGTCCACTAGAGGCCGCTGTGGAATGTTTTCTTGTCATGTGGACTAGTTTCTTCTCAGAGAGCAAAGTCCAGGCAGTTGGTGAGTTCTCCTATAGGAAACTGCTTCCTCTGCCATGTTGCAGTGCTCGTCCATCCCCCGGCCTGCGGCAAAGAGGGGCCCTGGCTCCTGTCCCTGGTTTCCATGTTTGAAATTAGCGCCGAGGGCGCACGTGGCCGCGCGCGTGCGCGTGCACGCGCCTCTATATATAGAGGTGAGCCGGGAAAGGGGGCGGAGCCTGGGGGATGACGCTCTGTGCGCGCCGCAGCGCTTCTGCGCATGTGCGGGCGTCCCAGCAGGTTTTAAAAAGCCACAATATTGTAGTAAGCTGGCTATGAAGTACAGAGACAGAGCTGGCAACATTTAAAGGCATACAGCAAGCGGTTGATACAGGCATCCCCTAGAAAGGCACATTAGTAGACACCAACTGTTTATTATAGCAGCATTTATGCTAGACTATTATCAGTAACTGGTGTATTTCGGCTGGAATACCTCAGCTTTGTGGCTTAGGAATATGCCGTCTAAAAACTCCGAGACTAGAAATTCCAGGAGGAATAGGGGGTCTCCATCGGGCTCTGAGGATCTTGGGCATGCTTTGGCTGCACCAGTCTCCCCTGAAGAATCAGAGGTTAGTGACCGTAGGGCACCCCCAGGAGTACCTGGTACTGTGGCTGTCCTCAGTTCACCTGCTCCTGTGTATGTAACAGAGGAGGTTTTTTCCTCAGCTCTGGGAGGACTGGAAGAGAGATTGTCAGCATTAATCGCTGCTTCCCTGTCACAGGAGAAAAGCGCTCGATCTCCGTCTCCTCCCTCAGAGTGCCTGTTAACAGAGCAACAGTCCCATACAGAGGTCGACCTACCTGAGGGGGATCAGGATGAGGTTGATTCGGTTGTAGAGGAATCAACAGTGGAAGAGCCGTTCTCAGCATCACATGCTGAGAGGTTATGGGTTCAGTCCCTGACTAATATGGTCCGATCAGCATTTAAAATGCCACTTGCGGAGCCATCCTCCACTTCTGTCTCCTCGTTGGGGTCGCTAAAAGCTCCCCAGACTGTTTGTTCCTTTCCGATCCATCCTTTACTGGAGGGGCTCATTTACCAGGATTGGGAGCATCCTGACAAAATATTTACTCCCCCCAAGAGATTTCCGGTGGTCTATCCCATGGAGGATAAGTTCATCAGAAAATGGAAGGTCCCTACAGTGGACGCAGCCATCTCTTGTGTGAATAAATCACTGACATGTCCAGTGGAAAATGTCCAAATGTTCAAGGACCCAATAGATAAAAAATTGGAGTCATTATTGAAATCTGCTTTTTCTACAGCAGGATTGGTGACACAACCAGCAGTGGCAGCTATAGGGGTCTGCCAAGCAGTGAAGGATCAGTTGAAACAGGTCTTAAGAGACTTGCCGGATCAGCAGGCTCTTGCCCTAGCTGATCTACCTAGAGCCTTATGCTTTGCGGTGGACGCTATAAAGGATTCAATCCATCAGGCCTCCCGCCTTACGCTGTCTGTAGTACATATGCGCAGGCTTCTATGGCTCAAAAACTGGTCTGCTGAAGCTCCCTGTAAAAAATTGCTGGTCAGCTTCCCATTTCATGGGGAGCGCTTATTCGGGGAAGACCTGGACAAGTATATCCAGAGAATTTCCAGCGGTAAAAGTACACTTTTGCCGGTTAAAAATAGAGTTAGAGGTCCCTCCTTTAAGAGGCCGGCTTCTCCAGTCCCTAGGACATCGGCTGTGAAACAGTTCCGACGGCCTCCTCTGTCAAATCCCGGAGGTAAAAATCAGGGACAGTTGCAGGGTAACAAGAAGCCCTGGAGCAGGAGAGGTACAAAACCTCCCCCAAAGTCAAATGCATGAAGGGTTGCCCCCACCCAATCGGGTGGGGGGAAGACTTCAGTTGTTCACAGAAACCTGGCGGGACACGATCCGAGACAGATGGGTGCTCTCCGCAGTAAATCTGGGATACAAATTGGAGTTAAAAAACTCCCCTCCTTCCCGCTTTATAAGGTCAAACGTGCCAAGGGATCCCCAGAAGAGAGGATCCCTCCTGTTGGCACTGGAACAATTATTGCTTCAAGCAGTAATTATAGAGGTTCCCCTGGAAGAATGGGGGTTCGGGTTTTACTCAAACCTCTTTACAGTTCCGAAGCCAAACGGGGACGTGAGGCCCATATTAAATCTAAAAGGGCTAAACAAATTCCTACATATCAGGACTTTCCGGATGGAGTCGATCCGATCGGTAGCCACTGCCCTACAAGGGGAGGAATGGTTAGCCTCGATCGACATCAAAGATGCTTATTTGCACATCCCCATCTTTCCAGCCCACCAAAAATTTCTACGCTTTGCGGTAGAAGGGCGCCATTTTCAGTTCAGAGCCTTACCCTTCGGTCTGGCCACAGCACCAAGAGTGTTCACAAAAATTCTGGCCCCATTATTGGCCAATCTAAGAACACGAGGTGTAACGATAATGGCATATCTAGACGACTTGTTGCTGATAGACCACTCAGTGGAAAAACTAGAAGTGGTTGTTCACGAGACAATCAAGTATCTGGAATATCACGGTTGGATTATCAACCGAGACAAGTCAGCCCTAAAACCAGTCAAAAGTCTGGAATACTTGGGGCTAAGGCTGGATTCAGACCAGAGAAAGATTTTCTTGCCTCAAGAAAAGGGGTCGTCTTTGAGAGATTTGATCCACTTAGTGGGTTCAAAAAGACAGCCATCCATACGCCTGTGCATGAGGCTGCTGGGAAAAATGGTGGCATCATTCGAAGCAGTACCCTACGGTCAATTCCATTCAAGGAAGTTGCAAAGGGCCATACTGTCAGCCTGGAACAAAAAAGTTCAGGCTCTGGACTTACCAATGTCCTTGTCCCCTTCCGTTCGCAGGAGCCTCCGCTGGTGGTTGGTTCCCCAGAATCTGGAAAGAGGGAAATCCTTCAGTCCGATTTCCTGGAAGGTGGTCACTACAGATGCCAGCCTTATAGGCTGGGGAGCAGTACTGGAGCAATGGTCTCTCCAGGGCAGATGGTCGGATGCGGAAAAGGCCCTGCCCATCAATCTCTTAGAGATACGAGCAGCCCGGTATGCCCTAGTAGCATGGACATCCAAACTCCAAGGGTCCCCTGTCAGAGTTCAGTCAGACAATGCCACAGCAGTGGCATATATCAATCGTCAGGGGGGCACCAGGAGTCGTGCAGCCCAAAGGGAAGTAAATTACATCCTGAGATGGGCAGAAAGATATGTCCCAGCCATATCTGCGGTATTCATTCCAGGGGTGGAGAATTGGAAGGCGGACTTTCTAAGTCGCCAACAATTATGCCCAGGGGAATGGTCCCTTCATCCCGAGGTTTTCCGGACAATATGTCAGCGGTGGGGAACACCGGATGTAGATCTGCTAGCATCCAGATTCAACACAAAAGTGGACAGGTTTGTCTCTTGGGCAAGGGATCCCCTAGCGTGCGGCTCGGATGCCCTAGTGTTCCCTTGGGATCAGTTCAAGCTGATATATGCATTCCCACCGCCACAATTGTTACCTCGATTACTCCGCAGAATCAGGGTAGAAAAGAAACCAGTGATTCTGGTGGCTCCAGCGTGGCCCCGAAGAGCATGGTACGCGGAGATTGTAAAAATGTCTGTGGGGAGTCCTTGGACCCTCCCACATCGTCCGGACCTGCTTTCGCAGGGACCGATATACCACCCTTCCTTACCAGCCCTAGGTTTGACGGCCTGGCTATTGAAGCCCACATTCTAAAAAAGAGAGGGCTCTCTAATGCTGTGGTATCTACCATGATCAATGCCAGGAAGCCGGTATCCAGGCAGATCTACTATAGAATCTGGAAGGCGTACATCGCCTGGTGTGAAGCCAAGAAATGGCATCCACGTAAATACGTAATAGGTAGGATTCTGGACTTCCTACAATGGGCTGTAGATAGGAAGCTTGCCTTGAGTACTATCAAGGGTCAGATTTCGGCCTTGTCAATATTTTTTCAAAGGCCCTTGGCTTCGCATTCACTAGTCAAAGCCTTTATACAAGGAGTGATGCGTATTAGTCCTCCGGTTAATATTCCCATATGTCCATGGGATCTAAACTTGGTTCTGTCGGTTCTACAGAAACAACCATTTGAACCATTACAGCATATTTCCTTAGTGCTTCTCACCAGGAAATTGATTTTTCTAGTAGCCATTTGTTCGGCTAAAAGAGTATCGGAATTAGCAGCTATGTCCTGTAAGGAGCCATATCTGGTTATCCATAAGGACAGAGTAGTGTTACGTCCTCATCCAGCCTTTCTTCCTAAGGTGGTATCGAGTTTTCATTTGAACCAAGATGTGGTTCTTCCTTCTTTTTTCCCCAAACCTAGTTCGGTAGAGG
Source organism: Rana muscosa (assembly GCA_029206835.1). Classification (NCBI taxonomy): domain Eukaryota; kingdom Metazoa; phylum Chordata; class Amphibia; order Anura; family Ranidae; genus Rana; species Rana muscosa. The sequence goes on from CM055126.1 coordinate 66,616,006, forward strand.
AAAAGTTATTACATTCTTTGGATGTAGTAAGAGCAGTTAAAGCTTATCTAAAAGCCACTGCTCAGATTCGCAGAACGGATACTTTGTTTATTCTGCCGGAAGGCCCCAGAAAGGGTCAGGCAGCGTCAAAATCTACTTTAGCCAAGTGGATTCGACAGGTCATAATACAAGCCTATGGCTTGAGAAAGAGACCGCCTCCGTTCAAAGTTAGGGCGCACTCCACGAGAGCAGTTGGAACTTCATGGGCAGTGCATCACCAGGCCTCCCTGGCTCAAATCTGTAAGGCCGCAACATGGTCTTCAGTACACACGTTTACTAGGTTCTACCAGGTGGACGTTAGAAGTCAGGAGGATGTCGCCTTTGGGCGCAGTGTGTTGCAGGCCGCAAAAGATCCTCATGTCTGATAGCGCTCAGCTTATATATGGTGTATCCCCCCCCTCATTTGGCATTGCTTTAGGACATCCCATTAGTAATGACTATGCCGCTCTGTGTCCCGTGATGTACGAGAAAGAAAATAGGATTTTTATAACGGCTTACCTGTAAAATCCTTTTCTTGGAGTACATCACGGGACACAGAGCTCCCGCCCCTCTTTGGGGACACTTATTGCTTTGCTACAAAACTGAGGTGCTCCCGGATGGGAGGGGCTTATATAGGGGAGGGTACTTCCGGTTTTGGAAGTTGCCAGTGCCAGCACCTGACGGTAACTATATAACCCATTAGTAATGACTATGTCGCTCTGTGTCCCGTGATATACTCCAAGAAAAGGATTTTACAGGTAAGCTGTTATAAAAATCCTATTTTTTTGCGCTATAAACAAAAATAGAGCGCCAGTTTTGAAAAAATGCAATATTTTTTACTTTTTGCTATAATAAATATCCCCAAAAAATGTATAAAAAAAATAAATAATAATGTTCCTCAGTTTAGGTCGATACGTATTCTTCTACATATTTTTGGGGTAAAAAAAAACGCAATAAGCGTTTAGTGATTGGTTTGCACGAAAGTTTTAGCATCTACAAAATAGGGGACTGTTTTTTATGTTTTTTTTTTTTTTACTAGTAATGGCGGCGATCAGCAATTTTTTTTTTTTTTTTTTTATTATCGTGACTGCGACATTATGGCGGACACATCGGACACTTGTGACACCATTTTGGGATCATTGTCATTTATACAGCGATCAGTGCTATAAAAATGCACTGATTACTGTAAAAATGACACTGGCAGTGAAGGGGTTAACCTGTAGGGGGCGCTGAAGGGGTTAAGTGTGACCTAGGGAGTGATTCTTACTGTTGGGGGGCGTGGCTTGCCGTGACACGTCACTGATCGTTGCTCCCGATGACAGGGAACAGACGATCAGTGACCTGTCACTAGGAAGCACGGGGAGATGTGTTTACGCTGACCTCTCCCCGTTCTTCAGCTCTGTGACCCGATCGTGGGACATCGAAGCCGCGACAGGGACCACGCGGCTTGCAAATTAAAGGGGGCACTGGTATGTGTATGTGTGTGTGTGTGTGTGTGTGTATATATATATATATATATATATATATATATATATTGCGCCCATTTGCGCAGCCGTGCCATTATGCTGACGTATATCCTCGTGCGGCGGTCGGGAAGCGGTTAATCCTTTTATTGAACCTTTCTTTTACTACTTCCCCCTTCTTTTTTTTTTTTTTTTTTCAATCCTTTTGAGTCATTCCTCTTTTCATTCTATTATTATTATAATAATTTTAATAATTATTAAAATTATTTAACTTTAGTTTTTTATGTACATTATGTGAAGGAGCTGATGACAGATCTGTACCAATACCTGCTGTATGATGTTTGTTTTTTGTTTTTACCCCTACAGGATGGAAAGTGGGCGGCTGAGAAGGTCATCCAGGTGCCAAATAAGAAGGTGGAGGGTTGGGCGCTGCCAGAGATGCCGGGTGAGTGGCTGTATGAAGACTCATGGGTGAGAATAGCTCAGCCCCCCCAGCTGCTGCCAGCTGGGGGCGGCGGAGCTCCCCCTGGACTGACATGGCACCTCCCCCTGGACTGGCACGGCTTCCTCTGCTTTCACTGCACACTGCGAGCTCCTCACAATGTGCATTAGAAGCTGCAGCCAGTCAGAGCCCCGCCCCATTTCCTAGCTGGAGGATGTCCACCGTACCTGGCCCCGCCCCTTTCATCATTTCTTTTAATCATGGAGGCTCAGCGTGTGGGCGTTACCTATGCAAATACAGCCCTGCCTAGGAACGTCCACTCCTCCCAGACTGATGCCTGACCATCGAGGGCATTTTTATATTTGCATAACTCCTCCCACTGATTGCCTCAGGGCTTTTAAAAGAAGTGCTGTGGTGTCCTCACCAGCCATGATCTTCCTGCATTGCATAGAGACCCGGTGATGACATCACCAGGTCTATAATAAGGTGTATAATGACCGGTGGCGGCAAGTCCATAAGGGGCACAGGGGCACCGCGCCCCCCCCAATCCATGTGCCCGGCCCCCTAATTTACATGCAGGGCACCAGACGTGTGGATGGCTTCAAAATAGGGTGGGCACTGCACCCCGATCCCACCCAATAGTGCGAGAATAGAGAATTCGCTGTTGTCTTACTTCCCGGCCAATCAGGAAGCGATTCCTGAGACCTGATCGGCCAGGGGGTCTGGGGGGGGGGTGTAATGTTAGTTTGCCGCCCTCACCCCCGAAATATTTAGCACCAGCCACCACTGATAATGACCATGGGAAGGTTTGATTTGTGTGCCGCCATAAAGCTGTAAAATGTTGTTAAAAATTTATTTTTTTATATGACACGATGACGTCTCACCCGCTGCAATCTCATTTATAAACTTCCCATAAATGTTATAAACTCAACGCTGTCACCTCGTCACCTACTGACCCCCCCCCCCCCCCCTCACCCGGCAACCCACCACCACCTCACCTCTACTCCCCTTTAGACGTGCAGAATGAGAATTATTATTATTATTATTATTAAAAAAAAAAATCGATTCGTTATTTTATTTAGAGTGAATTTCATTGTCGAGTTCGATTCAAATTTTCCAAATTCGGCCAAACTGAATAAAATTCGACCAAATCCTAAAATTCTGATCGGTATTCCAATTTTTTTTTTTATTTTCTATTCTCCTTTCTTCTTCTTTTTTTTTTTTTTTTTTTTTTTTTTAAATTTATTTATGCTTTTCTTTTATGTTCCTTTTTTTTATTTTCTATTCAATTTAAAATTCGAATTTCGGGAAAAATGGTTATATTTTATTGTATTGGTGTTTTTTTTTTTTTTTTTTTTACACACGTAGGATGGAAGGAGGATTTCAGTCCAGGGGGAGGAGCCAGTACACTCGGAGGATTGGGGGAGGAGCCAGTACACTCGGAGGATGGGGGGAGGATTTCAGTCCAGGGGGAGGAGCCAGTACACCCGAATGATGGGGGGCGGAGTTGTAGTCATGTCTGTCCTCCCTTTTCTCAGGGATCATCTCGGATATCCTGATTTCTCTGGACGATCGATTCCTGTACTTCTGTAACTGGGTGCACGGCGACATCCGGCAGTATGACATCACCGACCCGTGTCACCCCAAACTATTGGGGCAGGTGAGTGACCCCCCTCCCCTTACCTAGCAAGATCCCACCAGCCCCTCCCATTTCTGGGAAACAGCAATCTATCACTTGAAGAAGATTTCACCTTCAGTAGGGGGAGGATTCTTTACGGTAAGCCCGGTATGGGATGAATTCTTTGCATTAAGTGGCAAGAACTGTATGGGAAGGGCTTCTCTGCTGGGTTTTCATTGGTGCCTGTGTCTCCAGGGGGAGGATTTAACCTCCATTTCTGTATAAGGAGGAACCAAGATTTCACCGTCACCAATGGAAGGGTTCTTTTACATGTGTGGTATGGGGAGGACAGTAAGAGTGATGTGGGAAGAATTATTTGCATTAAGAGTGGATAAGGTAGGGCACTTTTATGATAATAGTGGTATGGGAAGGTCTCTTTACAGTAAGTGTGATGTGGAAAGAATTATATGCAACAAGAACAGTATAGAAAGGGCTCCTTACAGTAAGAGTGGAACATGAAGGGCTCTTGACACAAAGTGGTATGGGAAGAGCTCTTTACAGTAAGATGGATGTGGGAAGAATTTGCATTAAGAGTGGTATATAAGGGCTGTTTACAGTAATTTTGACGAGGGACGAATTATTTGCAATAAGGGCAGTATAGGACAGGTTCTTTTCAGTAAGGGTGGTATGGGACGTGGTTTGGGAAGGGTTCTTTACAGTAAAAGCAGTAAAGTTGTGCCATTTACTATAACAAAGGAGAAATAATAAAGATGTGATTCTGAGATCCGATGTGTCTGTCCAATAGTTTGTCATCTCATATATTTTTCCTCCAGCTCTTTCTTGGTGGCAGCATTCTCAAGGGCGGTGCGGTGAAAGTGCTGGAAGATCAGGAGCTAAAATGTCAGCCGGATCCAGTATTCATCAAGGTGAGCGCCCCTTATGGTACCCCCCAGTGCCAGTATGGGGGGGGGAATATTGACCACTTTCTTCTTCCTCCTCTTTAGAGTTTGCTCTATTTGCTGTATCATATTATCATTTCTCTATATTCTGATATGTAAATGTTCCCCAGATAATGCTTAGTAAATGTGTCCTGTTGTGTGCAGGGGAAGAAGATTCCGGGGGGACCTCAGATGATCCAACTCAGCCTGGATGGGAAGAGGCTCTACGCCACCACTTCGCTGTACAGCGCCTGGGACAAACAGTTCTACCCGGACATGGTCAAGTGAGGGACCGCCCGGACCGGGCTCCTCTGTCCCACCCCTTTCCTCTGTCCCACCCCTTTCCTCTGTCCCACCTCTTCCCCCTCCCCCTCTCCGGTAACAGGCCTCAAAATGTGAATTAAGAGAGCCGATAATTGTAGACGCGATGAGATAAGGTGATCAGCTTGGTGTGAACTGCAAAGAATCACACAAACAACATGAGACAAGACCACTGAACTTTATGGCTGGAAGTAGTTTCACTCCTACATAATAATACATCTTTTACATTTTTATAATCACATGTTTATAACCATTGACAATATATAATACAGATTTTAACTGAAGTATTTTAAAACGTAGTTACACAATGAACATTGTTATATTTTAATAACATATATATATTCCTGTTATTCCGTGTTTATAGATAATGATCTTTATGGTACACTTTAACTGTGCAATACTCATACTGGCAATGCATTGCTCTAATACAAACATTATTTTGGTAGTTCTCTTTTTTAACCACTAGATGGTGCACATTGCCTGTCTGTATGAAGCAATGCATAAGCTCTACATAAAATAGGTTTTTTCTTACTCATTAGAATATCAGTTTTCACCATGTGCTTTTCTAACTTTATGGAACTTGCAAAAAAAACAGGTTTCAATATACCTATTTAGAACGGTTTAGTGCTTCTAATAGACATTTGTTCTGACTAATGCAGTATTTTCATGTTTTATATGCCCTTTTCACTTGTTTCTCACACATGCTGTTCTAAACTTCTAATAACAGCAAAACTATAGCATACAATCTGCCGAAACTTTCCCTACATCTGCTCAAGATGTTTAGGAATCTTTCTATCATAGTTTAATACTTATTAGGAACGATTTAGAGTACATACCTGCAAAGAATCACACAAACAGCATGAGACAAGACCACTGAACTTTATGGCTGGAAGTAGTTTCACTCCAGTCACATGGTGGGTGGCCTTATCTAGAATCTGTTTGTGTACCTTCTCTGCCATCTACTGGTTCTTGATAGAACAGCAGGAAGGTATTTCTTTGCTAGAAAAAAAATAAATGAATATGTACTTTGCTTTGGGGTGTCTGTTTTGTGACCATATAAACCCCAGTCCGTCACATCCCACCCCTTCCTCTCCTCTGTCCCACCCCTTCCTCTCCTCTGTCCCACCCCTTCCTCTCCTCTGTCCCTCCCTCTGACCTCCTGTCTCCCTCTGACCTCTTGTCTTTTTTTTTTTTCCCCCCAGGGAAGGCACCGTCATGATGCAGATTGATGTCGATACAAAGAAGGGAGGACTCTCCATCAATGAGAACTTCCTGGTGGATTTCGGAAAGGAGCCGGATGGTCCCGCTCTCGCCCACGAGTGCCGCTATGAGGGAGGAGACTGCAGCTCCGACATCTGGATCTAACTCCCCCCCCCCCCCCTTTGCTCTCAACTGAAGTCACATGTCGGTTATAGGTGGAGTCTAGTGCGAGGGGCTCCCCATCAATCCACATGTCCCGGCTCCAGGTCCATGTTCTGCTGCTTCCATCCCTATAATGAGAAGATGAGATGATCTGCCCCCGCTCCCCCATTATATGACATCATAGCGTGATTGCTTCCCCCACAAAGCCTACGCTGCCGCCTCTTGCCCCATAAGGATTTGTTTTCTGTGTTTGATTATTGTCAGTTGATCATTAAAGAGCCGCTCCGCCCAGAACGGAGCGTCACCGAGTGACCACGTCCTCTGCCTGTGATGTCTTCATTACACTCACACAATGTTCCTGTGACTGCTGCGAGTCGATCCGCCCACAACTGACAGTTCAGAGCTTTGAATGATGCTGGACAGTTAATCCGCCATGACAGTTCCTTCTGCCTCTGGAGGACTGTACTGGTGATTTCTAAACATGTGCAGGACAAAATTAATTTTGTTTCCATTCGTTATATACGTAAAAATTAATGAATTGAATTAAATTTGTTTAATTTTCTGAATTTGTTTTCGTTTATTCAAATCAATTTTAAAATTTTTGAATTCCCTTCAAAATCAAATTTAAACCAGAGACGGGGCGTCCTTGTTTGACGGTGGGGGATGGTGTTCTTGGGGTCATAGGCAGCATTCCTCCTCCAAACACGGCGAGTTGAGTCGACGTCAAAGAGCTCGTTTTTGGTCTCATCTGACCACAGCACTTTCCCCCAGTTCTCCTCTGAATCATTCAGAAGTTCATTAGCAGACTTCAGACGGGCTGTACATGTGATTTCCTGAGCAGAGGGACCTTGTGGGCGCTGCAGGATTTCAGTCCTTCGCGGTGTAGTGTGTTAGCAATTGTTTTCTTAGTGACGATGGTCCCAGCTGAGATCAGTGACAAGATCCTCCCCTGTAGTTCTGGGCGGATTCCTCACCATTCTAATGATCATTGAAACTCCACGAGGAGAGATCTTGTGTGGAGCCCCAGAGCGAGGGAGACTGACAGTTATTTTGTGTTTCTTCCATTTGTGAATAAAACCCCCCAACTGTTGTCTCCTCTCACCAAGCTGCTTGGCGATGGTCTTGTAGCCCATTCCAGCCTTGTGTAGGTCTACAATCTTCTCATGGTGGAGAGATTGGAATCGGATTGATTGATTCTGTGGACAGGTGTCTTTTATACAGGTAACAAGCTGAGATTAGGAGCACTCCCTTTAGGCCGGGTTCACACTGGGGCGACAAACGCTCCGACATTGAGAGCTCATGTCGCATGACGTGTGAAAATCAATGTTTCCCTATGGGAGCCGTCTTAACTGGTCCGACACATGTCGGTCCGACTTTGAAAATGCTCCCTGTACTACTTTGGTCCGACTTTGATCAGACTTCAGCCCATTGACTATCATTGAAGTCGGACCGCAGTCTTGCATGATCCGACTTTGGCATGCGACTTGTGCTCTGCTGCTCTTGAGGGGGAACTCCAGGCCAAATTTTAAATAAAAAACCGGCATGGGTTTCCCCTCCAGGGGCATACCAGGCCCTTGGGTCTGGTCTGGATTTGAAGGGGAACCCCTACGCCAAAATCCAAACCAGACCCTTATCCGAGCACGCAACCTGGCAGGCCGCAGGGGAAGAGGGGGGACGAGAGAGCGGCCCCTCCTCCCTCCTGAACCGTACCATGCCACATGCCCTCAACATGTGGGGTTAGGTGCTCTGGGGCAGGGGGGGCGACCTGTGCCCCCACCCCAGAGCACCCTGCCCCCATGTTGATGAGGACAGGGCCTCTTCCCGACAACCCTGGCCGTTGGTGGTCAGGGTCTGCGGGCGGGGGGCTTATTGGAATCCGGAAGCCCCCCCTTGATAAGGGGGCCCCCCCACCCTATGTAAATGAGTATGGGGTACATCGTACCCCTACCCATTCACCTGGTGGAAAAAAAATGTCAAGAAAAAACAACACAGGTTTTTAAATTAATTTATTGCACAGCTCCGGGGGTCTTCTTCCGACTTCAGGGGTCTCCGCGCTCTCCGGTTCTTTCTTCTGCCGGGCCTCCGCTATCTTCTTCCAGCTCTTTTGCTAGCAGAGGCTTGGAGTTCCCCCTCAAGATTCATACCAAACACAGTGCCTGCTATTGGCGGGGATCTAAGTCGGATCCCCATTCATTGAAAGTCGGACATATGTCGGCTTCATGTCGCAGGGCAAAGTCGGATCCAAAGTAGAACAGATGTCGTGTCGCACTAGTGTGAACCCAGCCTTAAGTAGAGTGTTCCTAATCTCAGCTCGTTACCTGTATAGAAGACACCTGGGAGCCAGAAATCTTGCTGATAGGGGATCAAATCAGAGATGTCGCCTTCCGGGTCACAACAAGAAAGGGAAGGAGAGCAGAACATGTGTACAATGCACAGGACCACGTTCACCTGCAGGGGGCACCATGGAGACAGTATTGTTGCGGATGTACAGAGAGCAGTATGGTCACATAGTTCAGGCCTTAACACTGTACTTACCTTATTACTGGGCAGTCTGCTTTATACAGTTTCCTGGGTCATCTACCACCTTAAATCAGAACTCCAAATAAACCAATATAACATCTAATTTTACTTTCTCAAGATAAATTTACTTTTGCTGCAATGTTCACCTTCAATCCACAAATTTCCCCCCGCAGTACTTGTTTTCTGCCACTAGGTGTCCTCAGTCCAACGACCAGCATCATTCAACCCACTTTCCCCTAAACCTAGGTCATCCCGGACAAGCCCCCAACCTGTGACTGGACAGTGAAAGGAGAACCAGCGCAGCACAGGGATGGTGGGAACCCCTCATAATGGGCACAGTGGGTGTACAGACCCGGGAACTCAGCACAGGGATGGTGGGAACCCCTCATAATGGGCACAGCAGGTGTACAGACAGGTACTGTCTGATGATGATGATGATGATGATGATGAATGGGACTCGTTCAGTTCAGCATCCTCTATGGATGATGATTGCCAGGGTGCCCGGAAGCGCGCTGGTTCTCCAGGGAGAGGGAGTAGCCAGGCTAGGAAGCGGCTGCCCCAACTACCCTAATGGCAGTTCCCACTCATTTTATATAAAAGGCTCCATGCATGGTGACGGTGATGTTCTGTAGTCTGGCTCTCCTGTAGGGATTATGTTGTGCGAAATTTGGTTTGCACCATTTTTTATGTTCTTGTGTTTTTTGTTTTGTTTTGTATAGTCATATTCAATTATTTGTAAATATGTTTTATTTCTTATGGTTTTATTGTATATAAGTTGTTGTTTGTAAGATTTTTCAATAAACAAAATTAACCCCTCATAATGGGCACAGCGGGTGTACAGACCCGGGAACTCAGCACAGGGATGGTGAGAACCCCTCATAATGGGCACAGTGGGTGTACAGACCCCGGAACTCAGCACAGGGATGGTTGGAACCCCTCATAATGGGCACAGCGGGTGTACAGACCCGGGAACTCAGCACAGGGATGGTGGGAACCCCTCATAATGGGCACAGCGGGTGTACAGACCCGGGTACTCAGTACAGGGATGGTGGGAACCCCTCATAATGGGCACAGCAGGTGTACAGACCCGGAAACTCAGCACAGGGATGGTGAGAACCCCTCATAATGGGCACAGCGGGTGTACAGACCCCGGAACTCAGCACAGGGATGGTGGGAACCCCTCATAATGGGCACAGCGGGTGTACAGACCCGGGAACTCAGCACAGGGATGGTGGGAACCCCTCATAATGGGCACAGCGGGTGTACAGACCCGGGTACTCAGCACAGGGATGGTGGGAACCCCTCATAATGGGCACAGCGGGTGTACAGACCCCGGAACTCAGCACAGGGATGGTGGGAGCCCCTCATAATGGGCACAGCGGGTGTACAGACCCCGGAACTCAGCACAGGGATGGTGGGAACCCCTCATAATGGGCACAGCGGGTGTACAGACCCGGGAACTCAGCACAGGGATGGTGGGAACCCCTCATAATGGGCACAGCGGGTGTACAGACCCGGGTACTCAGCACAGGGATGGTGGGAACCCCTCATAATGGGCACAGTGGGTGTACAGACCCGGGAACTCAGCACAGGGATGGTGGGAACCCCTCATAATGGGCACAGCGGGTGTACAGACCCGGGAACTCAGTACATGGATGGTGGGAACCCCTCATAATGGGCACAGCGGGTGTACAGACCCGGGAACTTAGCACAGGGATGGTGGGAACCCCTCATAATGGGCACAGCAGGTGTACAGACCCGGGAACTCAGCACAGGGATGGTGGGAATCCCTCATAATGGGCACAGAATAGAAAGTTTTGGATTCTCGCTCTGCATTCAGTGATGATCAGTGCCAGGACCCCCCCCCCCCTCCCTCTTCCACCCTCTGGGGCCCCTCCTTGGCTCCGCCCTTATCCCTCACCCTGACTATATAAGCAACGTGTTGGGTGAGTTCAGTATCTGATCACGGGTCGATTAGTAACTGGGAACAACGAGAAAGAGCAGCGCCATGGGTGAGACTCCCCATCCCCTCTCTGACTTTCCTCTCCTCTTTCTGACCTTCTGGGGTGTCCTATAGGGAGGTTCTCTTCCCTTTCATTGTCTGACTGCCTGATCAGTGATTGCAGCGTGTGTGGAGGGGAGACGAGACGTGTTGGCTTCCAAGTGACCTGAAACACGGGGGAGTTGTGACTTCACTGGCTGCATGCTTGTTGCCCAGTCATGGGGGAGTCCTGGAGGCTGCGCTGCCTTCTGAGGATGCTGACCCCCCCCCCTGGCTGCCATACTAGGCAGGCTGGGAGTTTTGCCTTCACTTGCTGCTTGCTTGCTCGGGGTGGGTGGGGGGATGTCAAAGCCACAACCAGGCGGGTGGTATTTTTCGGAAAGGTCCAAGTACAGAGAATGAAGTCCCGGGACACGGAACTCCTCCTGACACGCCAACCAGCATGCGGTGAGTAAAGTCACAACTTCTGAGTGGAGCCCCCGTCAGCCAGGCAGTTGGCATTGTGAGGAGGGCAGCACATCCTTTAGGACGCTCCCGTCAGGTACCCGGGCAGTGAGCGGGGGGGGGTCCACCCACCAATGAGGGGGGAACAATCACAGGTGAGCGTTCGATCAGAGACGAGCAGCCAATCACAGTGTGGGGTCCAATCATAGATCAGCGTCCAATCACAAACAAGTGTCCAATCCTGGCCAGGTGAACATCCAATCACAGGCGAACATCCAATCACAGGTGAGTGTCCAGGGTTTGAAGAAGCTGATTGGCTCCCAGGCACAGCTGTAGCAGATTTTGTACTCTCCAGTTTTAGTATAACCCTCCCCCGTCCATTGAGGGTCTATAGACCTCCTACAGTAATAATGGATGAGAGGCGACTTCGTAATGCCGGCACCATCCTTCAGGGTGGAAGCCGTGTGATGGACGGGGTGTTGCAATGACTGAGGATAGGAGAGCTCCGGGGCGCTCAGAACGTCCAAATCAGATAAGATTCTCCGTGTGTAGCGGCCGGTGCCGTCAGATTTTGGGCGCTGGTTGTAACATCCGGGCGGTTCCACCCATCGCCCCCGAGCGCCCCGACCTGTGATATTGTGTTCCCTGTCTGAGGCTCCCTGCAGAGATCCACACCCAACCCATCCGTGTGACCGGCGATGTACAGACTGCGGGTTTTCCACCGCTGGTTACTCAGCAATGATGCCCAGAGCTGCTGCTGACCACTATAGAGCCCGGACTGACCGGACCGCGCCGATCCCGGCGTCCAATCCGAGGAGTCGTAGAGGAATCCCAACAAAGATCCGATTGTAATATTTCATTGTGTTCTGATCTAATGGATCAATTTATAGCTAATCAATCCCCTTCACATGATTTATCAGAATCTACGAGGAAAACAATCACATGGATTGGATATTCAAATAACAAGCGCCCCCCTCCTCTATTCACATAGGGGGCGCCCCTGAACTATAAACTCCCGTGCTGTAATCTCTCCCCACACAGAGCAATATTACATGGCAGATGTACTGTGTGTGCTCCTCCCAGAGTCTGCCAATTATTTACCCACAACCCGCTGACTGCTGGCACACCGCCTGATCCACCAACCGCCCGCAGCCACCCTACCGCCTGATCAACACACCATGCTACCGCCTGACTGCCTGCAGCCACCCATCCACTTGCCGCCTGACTCCCCTTGCCGCCTAAACATCCGCAGACATCTACCGCCTGACCCACCCAACCGCTTGGCCGTCTGCATCCACCCACCACCCTACCGCCTGACTGCCAGTAGCAACCCACCGTGCTACCGCCCGCCTGACTCACTCACCACCCTACCACCTGACTGCCCGCAGCCACCCACCACCCTACCGCCTGACTGCCAGTAGCAACCCACCGTGCTACCGCCCGCCTGACTCACTCACCACCCTACCACCTGACCGCCCGCAGCCACCCACCACCCTACCGTCTGACTCACCTTACCACCTGATCCACCCTACCGTCTGATTCGCCCACAACCCTACCACCATGCCACCCACCATGCTACCGTCTGATCCACCCTACCGCCTGACCACCCGCAGCCACCCACCACTCTACAGTCTGACTCACCTTACCGCCTGATCCACCCTACCGTCTGCAGCCGCCTGATCCACCCTACCGCCTTACTCGCCCACTACCCTACCACCATTCCACCCTACCGCCTGATCCACCCTACCGCCTGACCACCCACAGCCACCCACCACCCTACCGCCTGACTGCCAGTAGCCATCCACTGTGCTACCGCCCGCCTGACTCACTCACCACCCTACCGCCTGATCCACCTGATTTTCCCACCCCCCCCTACCGCCTGACTCGCCCACCCCCCTACCACTTGACCGCCCGCAGCCACCCATCACCCTACTGCCTGACCGCCCGCAGCCACCTACCGCCTGATCCACCCTACCACCTGACCGCCCGCAGCCACCCACTACCCTACCGCCTGACTCGCCTTACCACCTGATCCACCCTACCACCTGACTGCCCGCAGCCACCCACCACCCTACAGTCTGACTTACCTTACCGCCTGATCCATCCTACCGCCTGCAGCCGCCTGATCCACCCTACCGCCTTACTCGCCCACTACCCTACCACCATTCCACCCTATCGCCTGACCACCTGCAGCCACCCACAACCCTACCGCCTGACTGCCAGTAGCCACCCACCGTGCTACCGTCCGCCTGACTCACTCACCACCTTACCGCCTGATCCACCTGACTTTCCCACCTCCCCTACCACCTGACTCGCCCACCCCCCTACCACTTGACCGCCCGCAGCCACCCATCACTCTACCGCCTGACTCGCCGTACTGCCTGACCGCCCGCAGCCACCTACCGCCTGATCCACCCTACCGCCTTACACACCCACCACCCTACCGCTTGATCCACCCTACCACCTGACCGCCCGCAGCCACCCACCACCCTACCGCCTGACTCACCTTACCATCTGATCCACCCTACCGCCTGCAGCCGCCTGATCCACCTTACCGCCTTACTCGCCCACTATCCTACCACCATTCCACCCTACCGCCTGACCACCCACAGCCACCCACCACCCTACCGCCTGACTGCCAGTAGCCACCCACCGCGCTACCACCCGCCTGACTCACTCACCACCCTACCGCCTGATCCACCTGGCTTTCCCACCCTCCCTACCGCCTGACTCGCCCACCCCCTACCACTTGACCGCCCGCAGCCACCCATCACTCTACCGCCTGACTCACCCTACTGCCTGACCGCCCACAGCCACCTACCGCCTGACACACCCACCACCCTACCGCTTGATCCACCCTACCACCTGACCCCCCGCAGCCACCCACCACCCTACCGCTTGACTCGCCTTACCACCTGATCCACCATACCACCTGACTCGCCCACAACCCTACCACCATGCCACCCACCGTGCTACCATCTGATCCACCCTACCGCCTGACCGCTCACAGCCACACCCCCCCCTACCACCTGATTCACCCACCCCTCTACTGCCTGACCGCCCGCAGCCACCCACCACCAAGGTACAGAGACTTATGTGACTGGCTCAGTGATCTCTGTACAGCGCTGCGGTATATGTCAGAGCTATTGGGGAATCTTGTGACCAATTCTTGTTGTTTATTGCTTTCCAGCTAAGTGTGAATCATTATGTGGACCCGGATTCAAGTCTCCATTGGACGCCATGAAAGGTAGGGCCCCTTGCTGTGAGCCCAGGGGTGGTGGGCAGTGGGGGGGGGGGGTCAGAGTACAGCTGTAGGCTCTCAGTGTAGATATGTTGAATATGTGACAGGTCCTCTTTGCTGGGTGTTTCCTGGTTTCAGCTCTGCCCCCTGTAGGTAAGAGAGAGGCAAGATGTGAAAAGAGGCTGCTGTCCCACTCAGAGGCACTGTGAAAGGGCCTGCTGAATCTTGGAGCAGCTCAGATCCAGGAAGTTCTGTGTTCTGCAGAGCTGCAGCATTTGACGGATAGAACCAACATATGTTCCCGTTTGCTCCGCCAAGAATAAGAAGTTGAACCTCTTTTATGACCCGGGGTTATCTGTGGCTTGTGTGGCCCCCTGTGTCCCGCGTCTCACCATGTCTGTCCTGTACAGGTCCCAGAGAGGAGCTGATCTATGTCCCCTGCATCTACCGCAACACCGGCATCAACAAGCCTGACTACCTGGCCACGGTGGATGTGGACCCCAAATCTCCCCATTACTCCCAGGTGAGGCTCATGCACTTCATAGCATGTTTGTTCCTCGGGGGAGGGCCCTGAAACTGCATTCATGACCAATGAAGGGCCGTTCCACCCAAAAGGTAGATTTTGGTTACAGGTGGAGTGCGGGTTGGAATTTTCTGATGAGTTTTGGTGAACATAACATTGAGGTTTGTGCGGCAGGGAATGGCTGTGATTGGTGTTTACTAGGGGAAACTAGGCGAGTACAGAAATTTGCTCACGGGAGATGGGGGGGGGCAGGTAAAGACAGGTGCTCAATAAGGGAAGGGGGCAGGGTACAGCCGGGTGCCCCCCTGGGGAATGGGGCAGGGTACAGCCGGGTGCCCCCCTGGGGAAGGAGGCATGGTACCCCCTGGTGCCCCCCTGTGGTATGGGGCAGGGTACAGCCGGGTGCCCCCCTGGGGAAGGAGGCAGGGTACCGCCTGGTGCCCCCCTGGGGAATGGGGCAGGGTACAGCCGGGTGCCCCCCTGGGGAAGGGGGCAGGGTACAGCCGGGTGATCAGCAGGGGAAGGGGGAGGGTACAGCCGGGTGGTCAGCAGGGGAAGGGGGAGGGTACAGCCGGGTGGTCAGCAGGGGAAGGGGGAGGGTACAGCTGGGTGGTCACTATAGGAAGGGGGAGGGTACATAAGTGGTCACCAGGTAAAGTTGTGGGTATAGACAGATGCTCACCGGGGTAAATAGGTGGGTATAGAAAGGTGTTCACGGGAGGAAGGGGGTGAGTGCAGGCAGGTGCTCACTATGGGGAAGAGGAAAGGTGCAGAAGGGTGCCCCCCCTGGGGAAGTGGGTGGGTACAGACGGGTGCTCACCTGGGGAAGGGGGTGGGTACAGACGGGTGCTCATCTGGGGAAGGGGGTGGGTACAGACGGGTGCTCACCTGGGGAAGGGGGTGGGTACAGACGGGTGCTCACCTGGGGAAGGGTACAGCCTGGTGCTCACTAGGGTAAGTGGGCAGGTACAGATGGGTGGTCAGCAGGGTAAGTGGGTGGGTACAGACAGGTAGGTATCCTACAGGTGAGGTTCCAGATACCAGCTATGACTCACCTGCTCCTCCTTCCAGGTCATCCACCGCCTGCCGATGCCCAACCTGAACGATGAGCTTCACCACTGCGGCTGGAACACCTGCAGCAGCTGCTTCGGGGACGTCACCAAAGTCCGGGACAAGCTCATCCTCTCCGGCCTCATCTCCTCCCGCGTCTACGTGGTGGATGTGGGGACCGACCGCCAGGCCCCCCGCATCCACAAGGTGGGCACCCTCCAATCAGCTTGTCCGGTTCTCTCTGTCCATTTACTAACTCATCTTTCCTAGAAATAAACCGCCCCGGGGGGCCGCCATCCACTCCCTCCTATAACCACCATATCATTGTTCCAGGTATTTCTCTAGGCAGCTAATGTGAGTACCTGAATCTGTCCTTATATCTGCCTCCTGGACAGCAGCTCTATTATTATTATTATTATTCTTATTATTATTATTATTATACAGAATTTATAGAGCGCCAACAGTTTACGCAGCGCTTTACAATATAAAAAGGGAGACAATGCAGTTACAATACAATAAAATACAAGAGAATTAAGAGGGCCCTGCTCAGAAGAGCTTACAATCTAATAGGGTGGGGCAGGTAGTACAAAAGGTTGTAACTGTGGGGAATGAGCTGATGGAAGTGGTAAAAGATTAGTTGGAGATGTGATAGGCTTCCCTGAAGAGATGAGTTCTCAGGGATCGCTTGAAGGTAGCAAGAGTAGGGGGATAGCCAGACAGGTTGAGGTAGCGAGTTCCAGAGGATGGGAGAGGCTCTGGAGAAATCCTGGAGACGAGCATGGGAGAAGGAGACAAGAGAGCTTGACAGTAGGAGGTCTCGAGAAGTGCGGAGAGGACGGTTTGGGTGATGTTTGGAGAAAAGATTGGTGATGTAGCTCGGGGCAGAGTTGTGGATGGCTTTGTAGGTTGTGGTTAGTATTTTGAATTAAATTTGCTGGGTGATCGGGAGCCAGTGTAGGGATTGGAGGAGAGGGTTGGTGGTCAGTGTAGGGATTGGAGGAGAGGGGTGGTGGTCAGTGTAGGGATTGGAGGAGAGGGGTGGTGGTCAATGTAGGGATTGGAGGAGAGGGTTGGTGGTCAGTGTAGGGATTGGAGGAGAGGGTTGGTGGTCAGTGTAGGGATTGGTGGAGAGGGGTGGTGGTCAGTGTAGGGATTGGAGGAGAGGGGTGGTGGTCAGTGTAGGGATTGGTGGAGAGGGGTGGCGGTCAGTGTAGGGATTGGAGGAGTGGGGTGGTGGTCAGTGTAGGGATTGGAGGAGAGGGGTGGTGGTCAGTGTAGGGATTGGTGGAGAGGGGTGGCGGTCAGTGTAGGGATTGGAGGAGAGGGGTGGGGGTCAGTGTAGGGATTGGAGGAGAGGGGTGGTGGTCAGTGTAGGGATTGGAGGAGAGGGGTGGTGGTCAGTGTAGGGATTGGAGGAGAGGGGTGGTGGTCAGTGTAGGGATTGGTGGAGAGGGGTGGTGGTGGTCAGTGTAGGGATTGGAGGAGAGGGGTGGTGGTCAGTGTAGGGATTGGAGGAGAGGGGTGGTGGTCAGTGTAGGGATTGGTGGAGAGGGGTGGTGGTGGTCAGTGTAGGGATTGGAGGAGAGGGTTGGTGGTCAGTGTAGGGATTGGAGGAGAGGGTTGGTGGTCAGTGTAGGGATTGGAGGAGAGGGGTGGTGGTCAGTGTAGGGATTGGAGGAGAGGGGTGGTGGTCAGTGTAGGGATTGGTGGAGAGGGGTGGCGGTCAGTGTAGGGATTGGTGGAGAGGGGTGGCGGTCAGTGTAGGGATTGGAGGAGAGGGGTGGTGGTCAGTGTAGGGATTGGTGGAGAGGGGTGGTGGTGGTCAGTGTAGGGATTGGAGGAGAGGGGTGGTGGTCAGTGTAGGGATTGGAGGAGAGGGGTGGTGGTCAGTGTAGGGATTGGAGGAGAGGGTTGGCGGTCAGTGTAGGGATTGGAGGAAAGGGTTGGCAGACACTGAGCGGCTGGTAAGTTGGATAAGTCTGGCAGCAGCATTCATGATAGACTGAAGAGGGGAGGAGCCTATGGAGAGGCTGGCCAATGAGAAGGGAGTTGCAATAGTCAAGGCGAGAGATAACGAGGGAGTGAATGAGGAGTTTGGTGGTTTCATTGGTTAGAAAGGGGCGAAATTTAGAGATGTTAGGGAGGTGAATTCTACAAACCTTTGACAACGATTGGACTTGAGGCTGAAATGACAAGTCAGAGTCTAGGATTACACCAAGTACCCTTTTGTGAGGGGAGGGACTGATGGTTGCATTGTTGATTTTGATGGAAAAGTCATGGAGGCGGGCGGGGGGGGGGGAATATTAGTAACTCAGTTTTAGAGAGATTTAGTTGAAGGAAGTGGTGCGACATCCATGCTGAGATGTCAGTTAGTAATACGAGAGGAGACTGAAGAAGTGAGACAGATAGATTTGGGTCTCATCGGCGTATAGGTGGTATTGAAAGCCGTGGGCGGTTATCAAGTGACCAAGGGAGGAGGTGTAGATAGAGGAGAGAAGGGGGTCCAAGAACAGAGCTTTGGGGGACCCCCACAGAAAGGGGCAATGGAGAGGAGGAGACAGAGTTGTAGGTAACACTGAAGGAGCGCTGCGATAGATAGGCGGAGAACCAGGATAGAGCAGAATCTTCGAGGCCAAGGGAGTTTATTGAGAAGGAGCCAGGGCTGTCTTAATGCATGGGCACCGCCCAGGGGCCCCAGGTGCATGGGGGCCCCACGATAATCTTGCATTACATCATACTTGCCAACTGTCCTGGATTTGCTGGGATAGTCACACTTTTTACTGAGCTGTCCCGGGATAGCTGTGTCCCAGAACCTGTGCTGTGCCCTCCTGCCTCCCCCATACTGGGTTGTTTGCGTTGTCTATTCTTTGTGTAGCGCTACCTCCGTAGGAGCTGCTGGTTAGTTTTGGGCCTGTACTCTGCCTATCAACCCCTGTAATTTTGGCTGGATTCCCCCTTGGCACAACTGGACAATACACTGATTGTGGAACCCACTGACAGTTGGGAACCCCAATGAAACCATGCAGCAACATAAAATACAGTTAAGGGTCCTTTCACACGGGGCGGATCCGTGCAGATCCGCCCCGTGAAGCTCCGCTTGCTCAGCGGGGATCGCTCCGTTGATCCCCGCTGAGCCGACGGATGACTGGAGAGCGCCGCTCTCCCCTATGGGGAATCGGATGACGACGGACCGTAGAATCCGTTGTCATCCGCTCCGCCGACGGAAGGAAAAATAGGGTTTTCCTCCGTCACACTTTGGCGGAGCGGAGCGGATGTCAGCGGACATGTCTCCGCTGACATCCGTGCCTCCATAGGGGTACATGGATCATCCATTTCAGGTCCGCCTAAAAAACTGACAGGCGGACCTGAATGGACCCCTAAGAGTTGTTACTTTGTATTGGCCACCTGTCCAATGACACCAGATAAGACTCCACACCAAATGCAGTCTAACCAAAGGAATAAGTGTTTACTTAGCTCTCAGAAATATAACAGCTATACAACAAGTTCTGCGATAGCATGAGTCTATGTGCACTTTGGTTCCCCCTGGCGGGCGATTCCCATGCACGCGTCCTACAATATTCTTTCAGACAGACAAGCTGAATCCTGTAATTGTTCCTTCTGGTTAACAGTAGTTTTCGCTAGCCTTGGTTGGTGCCCATCAATAATTTGTAATCCAAAAGGAAAATTAAAGGAATGAACAGTTAACATATGTGATGAAGGGGACAGATGAATGCTGCTCCTTCTCTAGGCGCTAACTTAATTCTGGATGCAATGTGACTCTGCTTGTGGTACTGCAGTTACCAGCAAGCCTAAGTAAACAAGTAAAGTTGTGAAAGTCACCTTCCTGCAACACAGTTAGTTGTGTTTGTGGGCAGGTGCCCTCTCACCACATGAGGCCTTGCCTCGCTGGGATTCTCCGACAGGGCCCTCTTGGTTCGCAGCCTCCGGACGAGTCGTTGTCCCCGGTCCTCCACTTAGCCAGTCGCAAGGGCGTTGGTGGATAGGTGACTCTGGATGCTCAGGAGCTGTCCCTCTCCCTGGTCCGATCAGCAGGGATGTCGCTGGGATCCCTCGTAGGGTGACCACGTGTCCCGGATTGCCCGGGACAGTCCCGCATTTTGCAGGTCTGTCCCGGGCACCTTCATTCCAGGACAATACAGTGTCCCGGAATGAAACTGACACAGCCACCCCCCCAGGCCAATCTGATGCCCCCAAAAAAGGCCACCACATCACCGCTTTACTCACTGACAGTACTTGTCCTGGTCGGGAATGCCTGGAGGAGCACAATCCCCGCCCCCTGCTTGTGATTGGAGAAATCATAAATCCCGCCTCTTGTGTCCAATCACTGTGTCAGGGAATGCATGGCCGTGCAATAGGAATCGCACGGCAGACACGCACATTCATGGCGCATCGGCGCGCGCGTGCACCTGTTACCAACATTGGCACCAGAGGGGCTATTTAAAGTGAGTGCACCAAGGGCTCCTTGCTGTTTGGTCTGCAGCTTCTGTGTGTCCTGAAACCCATTATCTGTGCTGACTTCTGATCCTTGACCCGGCTTGCTCTCACTAACCTTGTCTGCTTGATACCCTGACTTCGGCTTGTTTGGACTTCCCCTCTGCCTGCTGCTTTGCCTGATCCACCAGTACGTCTCCGACCCGGCCTGCCTGACTCTGCACCTGCTCCTCCAGTCTGCTGCAGCTCTGCAATCGCACCAGTTCCTGCTTTCATCTCCGATCCAGTCTGCCACCGTCCTGGTCTACCCAGCCAACTGGTTGCCTGCTGCATTTCCAGCTACGAGCATTCAGCCACTATACCGGACTGATCCTAGGCACTCCTGCGTCACCATGCTTCCTTGGCTGCTGTCTCAACCTCAGGGGCCCGCAAGCCGGTGCGGCAAGAGATGCTCTCCTCTACACGTCAGGCTCACGATCCAGGTACGTGACACACTGTGCTGTGATTCGTTACAGCACAAGCTGATTTTTGGGAAGGGGGGGTGTCCAGGGCCGGCCCTACCATGGGACCCGATGGGACCATGGTCCCAGGCGGCACTTTAAGAGGGGCGGCAACAGGGGCGCACTGCCTGAGGACCTAGGTTTTCCTCCATCTAGTGTGCAGTGTCATACTGTACTGCATCGCCGGCACTGCTGTCACTGGCCGCAGTGGCAAGACCCACTTCAAGGGTCTCTCCAGCGGCCCCTGCTTCACTGCCCAAACTGGTTGCTAGCCGCGGCCCGCTTTGTGTCTAGCAACCAGTGACGTAAGGAGAGAGAGGCCCATCACTCATTGCAGAGAGTTTTTCACTTCCTCCTCCTCCGCTAGCTCCACCCACCTCCTCCCTGTATGTAACAACATGAGATCGGAGCGGCTGTGTGTGTGTGTGGAGAGAGAGCAGCTGCGGGCTCTTCTCCCCCCTCCTTCTCCTCCTCATGCTGCTGTTCCTAGGACAGCCACCGCTATGTTTCTTCCCCCTTTTCCTCCCATTGGCCAGGGAAAAAAAAACTAAAAGGAGAAAAGAGGATTATGGGATATATAGTGCAAATGGCTGGCCCATTGCAATTCTAGGGGGGAAACTGCAGCCCCCAGCATGCCCATCTGAAGGGGAGGGAGAGAGAGCCAGGCTGAGTGACAGGCTGCATCTGGTGACAGGCATCAGTGACAAGTGACAGGCTGCATCTGGTGACAGGCATCAGTGACAAGTGACAGGCTGCATCTGGTGACAGGCATCGGTGACAAGTGACAGGCTGCATCTGGTGACAGGCATCGGTGACAAGTGACAGGCTGCATCTGGTGACAGGCAATGGTGACAAGTGACAGGCTGCATCTGGTGATAGGCATCAGTGACAAGTGACAGGCTGCATCTGGTGACAGGCGTCAGTGACAAGTGACAGGCTGCATCTGGTGACAGGCATCAGTGACAAGTGACAGGCTGCATCTGGTGACAGGCATCGGTGACAAGTGACAGGCTGCATCTGGTGACAGGCAATGGTGACAAGTGACAGGCTGCATCTGGTGACAGTCAATGGTGACAAGTGACAGGCTGCATCTGGTGACAGGCATTGGTGACAAGTGACAGGCTGCATCTGGTGACAGTCAATGGTGACAAGTGACAGGCTGCATCTGGTGACAGTCAATGGTGACAAGTGACAGGCTGCATCTGGTGACAGGCATTGGTGACAAGTGACAGGCTGCATCTGGTGACAGTCAATGGTGACAAGTGACAGGCTGCATCTGGTGACAGGCAATGGTGACAAGTGACAGGCTGCATCTGGTGACAGGCATTGGTGACAAGTGACAGGCTGCATCTGGTGACAGGCATTGGTGACAAGTGACAGGCTGCATCTGGTGACAGGCATTGGTGACAAGTGACAGGCTGCATCTGGTGACAGGCATTGGTGACAAGTGACAGGCTGCATCTGGTGACAGACATTGGTGACAAGTGACAGGCTGCATCTGGTGACAGTCAATGGTGACAAGTGACAGGCTGCATCTGGTGACAGGCATTGGTGACAAGTGACAGGCTGCATCTGGTGACAGGCATTGGTGACAAGTGACAGGCTGCATCTGGTGACAGGCATTGGTGACAAGTGACAGGCTGCATCGGGTGACAGGCATTGGTGACAAGTGACAGGCTGCATCTGGTGACAGGCATTGGTAACAAGTGACAGGCTGCATCTGGTGACAGGCATTGGTGACAAGTGACAGGCTGCATCTGGTGACAGGCATTGGTGACAAGTGACAGGCTGCATCTGGTGACAGGCATTGGTAACAAGTGACAGGCTGCATCTGGTGACAGGCATT
This sequence comes from Rana muscosa, assembly GCA_029206835.1. Classification (NCBI taxonomy): domain Eukaryota; kingdom Metazoa; phylum Chordata; class Amphibia; order Anura; family Ranidae; genus Rana; species Rana muscosa. Next base: position 66,638,746 of record CM055126.1, read on the forward strand.
GGTGACAAGTGACAGGCTGCATCTGGTGACAGTCAATGGTGACAAGTGACAGGCTGCATCTGGTGACAGGCATTGGTGACAAGTGACAGGCTGCATCTGGTGACAGGCATTGGTGACAAGTGACAGGCTGCATCTGGTGACAGTCAATGGTGACAAGTGACAGGCTGCATCTGGTGACAGGCATTGGTGACAAGTGACAGGCTGCATCTGGTGACAGGCATTGGTGACAAGTGACAGGCTGCATCTGGTGACAGGCAATGTTGACAAGTGACACGCTGCATGTTGTGGCAGGCTATGGGTGGCAAGTGGCACAGCTGCATCTGGTGGCAGGCAACGATGGCAAGCAATAAGCTACATCTGGTGGCAAGCAATGGTGGCAAATGACAAGCTCAGAGTTCCCACTGATTCTGCATTATGGTGAGTTAAACTATTTCATTATATATTACAATGTAGTAATAGAAATAATGTGATTTGATCATCCTGACACCATATCAATCATAATGTTAGGATGATTTAAGTGCTAACACCAGCCATTCGCCCGACAAATCACCCGCTGCCAAATTCCCTGTCAGCGAGACTACACCCGCCCCCCCCCCCCCTCATCTTTTTTTGGGAAGGAAGGGCGGTATCCCTGAATGGCAGTTTGGAAATGTGGTCAATGCAGCGCTGTTGTTGCGGCATGTTGCATCACTGAGCTGGGATCAGAGCGTAGCTGGTCGGTGGCAGTGGAGAGAAAGGGGGGAGCTTTCGTGGTGCTACACAATACTCTTTGCAGGAAGGAGCTAGGGTGGCCACATTTTTAAACTACTATTCACGGACACCCCCCCTTCCCAAACATCAGCTTGTTCTGTAACGAATCACAGCACAGTGATTGGACACAAGAGGTGGGATTTATGATTTCTCCAATCACATGCAGGGGGCGGGGATTGTGCTCCTCCAGGCATTCCCGGCCAGGACAAGTACTGTCAGTGAGTAAAGCAGTGATGTGGCGGCCTTTTTTGGGGGCATCAGATTGGCCTGAGGGGGGTGGCTGTGTCAGTTTCATTCCGGGACACTGTATTGTCCTGGAATGAATGTGCCCGGGACAGACCTGCAAAATGCGTGGTCACCCTAGAAGGGGCATGTCTCTTTGCTGAATATATGGGATGTCTCTTGCTGAATATATTGGGCTGTCTCTTTGCTTTATGGAAACGTCTCTTTGCTGGATGGGCATAGGATTTTTTTTTGGGGGGGCAGCATTTCATTCTTGGGCCCAGGCAGCACAATGTCTTGGGCCAGCCCTGGGGGTGTCCCTGAATGGTAGTTTGAAAATGTGGTCACCCTAATCCCTCGACAGCCGGTCCGGCCTCCGTCACTTTAGGCCCAGGCTTTTCCAGGCCTAAGCACCCTCGCTGCAGGCCTCTTGCCGCTTGCAAGATGGCGTCTCCAAGAGAAAGAATTCAAGCCCCGCCTCCCCTTTTTAAAAGGTCCCCCCCCAGCAGGTAGTGCGTGGCGCCACGCTCCCTCCCAGCAAGTGGCGTTGTGGGCCTTGTAGTCCATTTCTGACCCGTAGCAATAGAGTCTCTGTCTCTCCGCACCACAAGATCCGTCATGCATTGTGCTACCATAGCTGAACCCAATAACTTGCAGCGATATGGGGCAAACGGATAATGGAAAGAATTAAGTTCTTATAAGCACAAACTGTAGTCCATGACTATAGTATAACAGATGTACTTACTATACTACCCCTTATTTACCATCTTACTTATGACTAAGTAAACGAGACCACACCAGGAGTTGGAGAAAACATAGGCCGTAGCAGCCTTATTTATTAAAACACTGTATAACTTTTTTAACAGTAACCATAAACTCTGTCCTAAAGGACCCTCAGTAAATTACTGGTGTCGATCTCTGCAGGAACCTCTATTAACATCTGTGTCTATTATTGCACTGCGGTACTTCTCAAAATCCGCTAATAGGCCTCAAGCCGACATGCTGGCTCAGAGACAACCATGACCGCAGTGCACCATCCCAATGCTTCAAGCTAAACCTCCGTTAACTGTAAGCCCACCATCAGGACCCATACCAACGACAGGTCCTGAACCCTTCTTTCCGAGGTATCATCCTTCCCTTGCAAAGACCAGACACCCGCCACAGCACCCGAATGTAAAAGCCTTTACAATTGGGTGCCCCTCCACACCCTGAGAGCCCTCTGTATCCCATCCTGTAACCCTAATGCCCATAGGTCTAAACCCACATCACTGAGGTGTACCCCATCACCCCGAAGGTACCGCCATGTCTCCAACTCCAACTCAAAATGGCGTATCACCAACCCCCCATTCCTAACCATGAACCTGGCCACATCCCGATTAACCTTCCTCCGCGCCCTATTGATGCCCTCTATGGATCTAGCCGTCCGCCATGAAGTACGAGCCACCATGTCGGACCACACTATCACCATTTCCGGGAATGCCATACGAAGACGAAGAATATCAAATTTAATATCCTTCGTCACATCCAGCATAGATCTAACACCTAAATCATTCCCACCTACGTGCAGAATTAAAACGTCAGGTGGGCGGTCCAGCCGCGCATAACGATGCACTTCTGGAACCGTCCTACTCCACAACATTCCCGGAATTCCCAGCCAGCGAACCCGGGCCTCCTGCCTTGGAAACCCCAATTGCCGACCTTCCGGTCTAGCCTCAGCCCTCTTACCCCCCCAGTAGACGTAAGAGTGCCCCAGTATCCAGACCAACGCCGGCGCCACACCTGAAAGAGAGAAAACATGTATCCACCGTAACCACAGTAAAGCCTGACAACGTAACACCTCATTTTTCTTTTCTTTTTTTATTTATTTTTTAATTATTGTTCTTACCTCCATTCAGCCCTACCCCTACTCTCCTCACACCCCTACCACTAAGTGAGGGCGAATGTAAGATCGAAATCTCCTCAATTCCCATCTCCCAATGCGCTTTACCGACTCATTATCCAACCCACTTCGAGCCGCTTCCGTAGCAGCCCCGATTCTAAACGAATGTGACGAAAATTCTTTCGCCTCTAAACCTAGGCACCCCAAACATTTGCGGAAAACCGCAATGAACTGAAACCTACACAACGGACAGCCGTCCGCATGTATCAGAAAGGAACCCTCCTTCTCTGGGCGTACTGCCAGAAAACCCCGAACGGCCCCAACTGGACAAAGCGGTGAGCCTGGCAATAAAAAAAACCGAACTCCCTTGCCCTTCCCTTTTTGATCCGTTTTTGATCTACGTAACCACAAGGCCACACTATCCTCATGGCAACGCACTTCATTAACCCTAATCCCCCCGTGCACCTTCTTAGACGGGCTAACCAGCTCGCCAATCCTGAATGCCCCAAAAAATGCCAATGAAAATGCCACTTGGAACAAGGCAGCCTCATACTCCGAGGCGCAAACCTCCGGTAACTTAGCCAACACCCCCCTCAGGACCCCAAACGACACAGGGCGTCTGGTGTCTTTGAACGGCCTAGCCCGCCTATAACCTTTGAGCGCTTGTCGAACCCTAAATTCTTTAGTGAAATCTGGCAAACCTTGCCATTTAAACAAAAAAGCCAACCCAGCAACCTTTTTATCCAGCGTGGATACCGACACCCCTGCTTCCATGCACCTGGAGATAAAGCAAAAGACTAGCAACAACCTCACCTCCGGCCCATCAATATCCACTCCCGCCATGCGACCCAAATCCGCCCATTCCAGCCAAACTTTATGATATGCAGCCCACGTCGTCTCACTCACCGACCTTCAGATCCATCCGGAAACTACTCTAACGCAATCTTCCACAGCCAGTCCGGACAAGGTACTCCTCGTTGCTCCGCTTCCGGCGCCAACTCTCGGAACCTGTCCCACTGAAAGCGAGATAAAGCGTCAGCCACAACATTGTCCACTCCAGGAAGGTGAACAGCATATATGAAGATGTTTAACTGCAGGCATCTCAACACCAGCTGTTGCAGCAGGCGAACCACCGGCGGCGATGCCGCCGACGCTCTGTTAATCACCTGCACCACACCCATGTTGTCGATGTGGAAACGCACCTTCCGATCCCGGAAAGCCTCACCCCATAATTCCACTGCCAATACTACCGGAAAAAGCTCCAGCAGCAACATATTCTTTGTGAAGCCCGCCTCCACCCAACACTGTGGCCAAGAACCCGCACTCCACCGGCCTTGGAAAAAAGCCCCAAAACCGGCTGAGCCCGCAGCGTCCGTGAACAGATCCATATCAAAGTTACTAACCGGGCCAGACATCCATAGTGCCCTACCATTGAAGGACTCTAAAAATGTATGCCAGACCTGCAGATCAGACCTGTGGGATCGTACCAGACAAACAAAATGTCGCGGCGACTGCACCCCAGCCGTACTTGCTGACAGCCGTCGGCAAAACGCTCTTCCCATCGGCAAAATGCGACAAGCGAAATTCAGCTTCCCCAATAGTGATTGCAGCGTCCGCAGCTGTACCTTGCGCAAACCCAACATCAATTTAATTTCTTCTTTCAGAGCTGCAAGCTTATCATCCGGTAAACGGCATTCCATAGCGTCCGAGTCCAGCGTTATCCCCAAGAACGTAATGACCGTTCTCGGCCCCTCCGTCTTGTCCGGTGCCAATGGGACACCAAAACGATCCGCCATATGCTCCAGCGTTGACAAAAGAATCGCACAGCTCCTGGATGAAGCCAGGCCCACGCAGAGGAAGTCATCCAAATAATGTATGACCGAATTCACCCCTGACATGTCCCTGACCACCCATTCCAGAAAGGAACTAAACTTCTCGAATAATGCACACGATATGGAACAGCCCATAGGCAGGCACCGGTCCACATAAAACTCCCCGTTCCAGTGACACCCCAATAACCGAAAACTATCGGGGTGCACCGGAAGAAGCCGAAAGGCCGCCTCCACATCTGATTTTGCCATTAGAGCCCCCTGGCCATAATGACGGACCCAAACAACCGCCGCATCGAAGGATGTATAACTCACCGTGCAAGTATCCGGCTCAATGGCGTCGTTCACCGACCCACCCTTGGGAAAAGAAAGGTGGTGAATGAGCCAAAGTTTATTCGGCTCCTTCTTCGGCACCACCCCCAGAGGGGAGACCACCAAATCCTCTAACGGGGGAACTGGAAAAGGGCTGCACATGCGACCCAGCGCAACTTCCTTCCGCAGTTTTCTAGAAACTACGTCGCAATGTTGCAACGCCGATCGCAAATTGCGCGGCACTGGGGGGACCTCCCTCAAAGAGCACGGAATACGAAAACCCTCCGAAAACCCCCTTTCCAACAACCGAGCAGCCGCCCTGTCAGGATATCTACCTAGAAACGGCCGCATGCTTTCCACCATCACCGGCGTCCTCCCTCTTATTTGCAAGCTCTCCGGAACGGTTCTTCCCTTGCTTAAAGCATCTGGACAAGGGGTGGGAACCCCCGCACCCGGAACACTCATGTTTGAAACGGCACGTTCCTCCAAACTTGCATGTACCCGAATTAAATAGCCAACAAACCCCTTTTGCCTTACCGGCCGGTTGTCCAGGGGAAGACGATCCACCGGCCCCCCCCTGAAAAAACTGATTCGGGGCCCTCGCTGAAGCCATCAAGCGCATCCACAAACTGATGTCCTTGTGGTCCCACCTCAACTTAGGCCGCACCGCCATCCTCTGCCGGAACTGTTCATCATACCTCAACCAAGCCGTGCCCCCGTAGACTCTATATGCTTCCCCTACAGCATCCTGGTAGCAAAACAGAGCAGAGCAGAACTCCGGCTTCTTTACCCCTATCACACTTGCCAAAATGCCAAATGCCTGCAGCCAATTTGTAAATGTTCGTGGGATAAGTCGATACCTACGCTTCTCCTCATCTTCTTTCTTGGAGTCGTCCGGCTTGACTCTGCCCAAATTGAACTTCCCCAACGGCAGCAGTGAAAATATCTCCACATACTCACCTTTCCAAATTTTTTCACGTACCTCCACCTTTAAGTGCGCTCCCAACGGTCCCTCAAAACAGATATAGACCTCGCACATCGCCGCGTCAGCCAACCTCACCAGGTCCTGCCTGCCAGCCTCCCCCACTGCCATAGGCGTATCAACCCCCTCCTTCCTTAGCGGAGGACTGTCCGTCCCCCCTTGCTGTGGCACCACCACCGCCGTCCCTGCCACCCCGCTCCTGCTATCCCCCCCACCGGAGGAACCCATGCCGCTGCCGGGCTTGGCGCCCCACCTGCCCCATTCTCAAACCTGTCCACCAGTTCCTTGATTCCCGCTAAAAACCCCCTCATACTCATATCCAACCCCACTGCCGACCTCTGGCCCTGGCCCGCCACATCACCACTCCCAGCCCAGGTACCCCCCACTGACATCCCAGCATCACCCCCCGCTACGGCACCACTGCCGCCCCCAGCACCCAACACCCCTGACTGACCCAGGGAAGATAAGGGAAAAGCAAACTTACCGGGCTGCCTAGGAAGAGACCCACCAGCCGACCGTCCCGCCTCCATCGCCGCTGACCGTCCCTGAGGCTCACGTTCTTCCTCCGATTCCGACACTTCACCTTCAGACCGTCGTTCCTCTCTGTCTTCTGCTCCAGATGAAAGCCCTCCAGGGGAAGGATCCCTGGATGCCGAGGGTCCCGCTGCCCACCGACTCCCTCTTCGTGCTCTGGACCCGCCCACCGATTTCTTCGTCGCTTTGCCCGGACCGGGGGGGCTCTGTCCAGCCCTGTCGCCTCCATCAGCTGCCTCTGCCCTCCGCTCCTCTGCTGCAAGGTCCCCGGCCGCCGCCGCTGAAGGCCCGGCCACCGCCACACTCGATCTCCCCCGCCGAGGCGCCGTCTCCGGTGACATCACTCTGGGGGCGGGGCCCGCTCGCTCCGACTCCAACTGCTGCGCGGGCCTGGTGGCCGCTCCGGAACTCCCGGACCGGCCGCCCGCGGAGCTCCGTCTCTGCTGGGGATTCCTTCCGGCGTCCAACCCGGCGACAGCAGCTCGCTTCGCGGGAGGACCCGAAGGGGCCCGCGAATGGGGATTCCCTAATTGACGGCGAGCTCCGGAGGAGAGGTCAGGAGAAAAGCGCTCCGGCGGTTTTGACGGCCGAGCTCGCGCTGACACTCTCCCCCCATTAGCCTCTTCTTCCGCTGGACGCCTAAGCAAAGGCCCTAAATGTTCCTGGGCCCACTGTGGGCCTCGCACTGCAGTCTCAGCCCGCAATTGGGAGAGGAGCTGCTCTAGATCTGACATGCTGGAACTTTCCTTGCGCCGCGTGTTACCCGGGGGGGGCGGAGTCCTCCTTTATACCCTCTGTGCCCCCTCCCACACAAATTAACCCACCAATCCTACCACCCTACACCTCAGCCTTAACCCACCAATCCCACAATCCTTCTCATAAGTCCCTGTTTCCCTAGTCATGTCCGCCCTCTGCCCATCCATTGCATTTCTTTGCTCCGGGCTTTTCTTGAGCTACGTGCAAAAATAACACATTGCTACATTTGATTTATGGCATGTTTTTTTTTTTTTTATTGTTTAAAATCCATTTTATTAAAAGTACTAAGAAATATATGCTTAATTCTATTAACTATTTATACTTTGGTGTGTAAATTGGGGCAAGCTGGTAGGGGGCCCCAGTGCATTACTTTGCCCAGGGGACCATGATACTATTAAGACGGCCCTGGAAGGAGCGGGTGGTCAACAAATGAATGAATGAATGACTTGTATAGCGCTACAAATGCGAACTGAATCGCCTCCAGGCACTTTTTTTGCAGCCAGTGTCTTGCTGGCTGGTGCGTTCATTTTACCTTGTAGGATCTCGACACGCAAACAATCGTACACATATATACTAGGGTCAATTTGGACAAGATCCAATTAACCTACCAGCATGTCTTTGGATGCAGAGAGAAAAATGGAACATATGGACAGCCGCACTCCAAAAAAACGTTGAGGTTGCCTTTATTGGGTAAAAAAACATGGAGCACTACAGGTCACAGACGACGCGTTTCACACTACGGTCTAGTGCTGAGCCATGACTAAGCACTAGACCATAGTGTGAAACGCGTTGGCTGTACCCCACCATATGCTGTGACCTGTAGTGCTCCATGTTTTGTACCCAATAAAGGCGACCTCAACGTTTTTTTTGGAGTGCATCTGTCCATATGTTCCATTTTTCTCTCTGAATCGAAATCATTGCCAGCACCCGTGGTTCCTGGTAAGATACTAATTGCCTATCGCACTCACCTGGAGCGGTGATCTCTTTCTCTTCAGCATGTCTTTGGAGTGTGGGAGGAAACCGGAGTACCCGGAGGAAACCCATGCAAACTCCAGGCAGATGGTGTCGTGGTCGGGATTCGAACCAGCGACCCTTTTGCTGCTAGGTGAAAGTGCTAACCACTACACCACTGTGCTGCCCTCGAAGGCTGCCGAGAGGTCAAGTAGAAGGAGTATGAAGTACTGGCCGTTGGTTTTAGCAGTTAGTAAATCGTTAGTGAGTTTTAGTAAAGCAGTTTCCGTAGAGTGCTGAGAGCGAATGCCAGACTGTAAGGGGTCAAGAAGGTTATTTTTACTGAGGTAGGAGCCAAGGCGGTTGTAGACGAGGCGTTCTAGACGTTTAGAGGTGAATGGGAGCAATGAGATGGGTCTTAAGTTGTTCAGGTTGGTGGGGTCCAGTGAGGGCTTTTTAAGTATGGGAGTGATCTGCGCATATAGCGGGTATATACTTTTAAAACTGGTGAAGACACCAGTGATGCATAGTTCCCTGCGGCCCAGCAGGTGGCGCTGTCACTTTGGGCCGGGGTTGAACCATCGCTGCAGTGCCGTACCCTTTGTGACCTCTCGCAGCGGTTGTACGGCGGGGCGGGGAACCCGCCGTGCTTGCTGGGAGAGGGTATAAAGGGGGCGGACATCTTCGCCACGAGGGTCGAGTCCCAGGCACCTTCAGCCTGAGGGCTGCTGTTCGCGGTCGGTGTCCAGGCGGCCTAGGCCTGGGCACCTGGAGTTTGTGTTCCATCCCAGACACCTTCAGTCTGGGGTGAGGTACTCGGTTGGAGGCCTGGGGCCCAGTACCTTCCGCTGGGTCCCGCGAGGGAGGGATTGTCCTAGGGGGACCCGGGAGACCGCCCGGAGGGATATCTTTCCCGAACAGGGGCCAAGTTCAAAGAGAAAGGTGGTTCATGTTCAATGACCGGTGGCAGCGGTCCAACTATTCAACTCAGGTCAGTGGCAGAGACCTGCTATTAGGCCTGTGGCAGGGGCCTCAACGGTTCATCCGGTCGGTGGCAGCGACCAAAACTCACGGTCGGTGGCAGAGACCGTGCGCCAGGCCTATTCGCTAGCAAAGGAATAGGAGAGCTCAGTTGTGCCTGGGCCTACTCGTACCCACACCCCTGTCTGTCTGTTACTGAAAGTTCAACTGATTATGTTTACCCTGAAAGTAGAGAAATAAAAGGAGTGTTGGACTTTCGATTGGTGTGGGGCTCTATGTTATTGGCAGACACATCTCCACGGGACAGCTGGAGGCTTCGTATGCAGTGAACAGACCCGGAGGTATTTCAAGTGACTCTGCTCAACCCTCATACACATACGAGGGGAGAGCTTGGCGTAGTGTTCCTGCACTCTCCTCTCCCAGGTACCCCTAGACACAAGCCAAACAAATGAGAAAACCAGAGAGGGAGAGTGAGGCTCCACTACACGCATGTTTTAGAGGGGGTGGGAAGGTGCCACTAGAGAGGGAGAGATTGAAGATGTGAGTGAGGGAGCATAGGATAGAAGAAGAGGGTGACCGTAGTAGTTGTGAGGGAACGGGGTCCAAGGGACAATTGGTTAGGTGGGCATCAGAGAAAAGTTTTGTAACCTCTTCAATAGTAGCCAATTCAAAAGAGGAGAGTGTTGAAAGTGCCGTTAGGCAAGTTATGTTGGGTGGTGAAGATGTACGGACAGTGGAGGTGTCCTCACGAATTGCATCAATCTTATCTTTGAAGTGTAGCACTGACCCCCGTAGGAGCTGCTGGTTTAAATTTGGGCCTTTCTGTTCACCTCACTCATCTCAGGGGTCCCTCTTGATGTCCACGCCAACACTTGGTTTCTTTTTCTTCAAGAGTTTTATTAAACAGTTCCGATAGAGGGATAGGGGAGGTTCAGGTACCTTGCTTTGCAGATCACGGGCACAATCTTAGATCCAGAGGACAAATTGGTTCCACTCTGGATTCAGCAACCACCGGATAGGCCTACTCTCACTGGCCTAGCAACCGGTGCGAAGCTCGCTCAAAGTCTCTGCCACAGACTTGATGAGTGCCGTCGAGTCGTTTCACAATCTCCCGCCACAAGATCGTGTAACCACACTGACGCTTTGCAAAGTTCCTTAGAAAACACACAGCTCACGGTGCCAGGATCTTTCAGCCAGCCGGCAGCACCGTGAGGTAAATTGGCCAGGGTGCGTCTTTCCATTGAGTCCCCAATTGTTACGCTTCTTCCCGCAGGCAAGACCGCGTAGGACCATCCCTGGACTAGTAGGCCCAAGAAGCTCCTGGGCCCACTTTCAGCTGCAGAGCCTCGGGTCAGCAGGGCCGGGACAAGGGGTGGGCAAGAGGGGAGGTTTCCCCCCTGGACGCAGGGCGGTACACCCATTCTACGGCATGTATTATTAGTGGGAGAGGGGGACGCAATTCTGCATCTTTGCGCTGGGGGCTGGATGACCCGGTCCCGGTACTGCCCGGCTGTGACCTGACCGGGCTTCTCCTCTCTACAGGTGGTGGAGCCGGAGGAGGTCCACAAGAAGTGCGACCTGGGGTACCTGCACACCCCGCACTGCCTGGGCTCCGGAGAAGTCATGATCAGCACTCTGGGGGACCCCGCCGGGAACGGCAAAGGTGAGCGCCATCTCCTACGCCCCCCGGTGGGCCTCTGGGTTTTATTTTTGGCCGGAGCATTTCTTGTCTTTTAAAAGTTTAATGTCCATGAGGATAACGTCAACCGGTTTCTGTATCTCAGGAGGCTTCGTGCTGCTGGATGGAGAGACGTTTGAGGTGAAGGGGAACTGGGAGGTGGAGGGCAACGCTACGCCCTTCGGCTACGACTTCTGGTACCAACCGCGCCACAACGTCATGATCAGCACCGAGTGGGGAGCGCCAAAGACCATCACCAAAGGGTTCAACATAGAGGACGTGAAGGCGGGTAAGGGGGGTGCAGAAGGGTAAAAGGGGCAAAGATCAGTACAAGACGGGACTACTGAGAGCCAAATTCATCCATTTCTACCCCAATCCCCCCTCTGTCCTTCTATTATACCCCTGTTGCGGAGCTCCAAAGTCCGCTGGGAAATCCTTGAAGCTGAGGAAGTACTGACTTATCCAAGGCAACCTGTTACCCCCCCAGTAACTGGACGACACACAGTTCTGGGAGTAAATCAACCCTTTATTTTGCCCAGGCTGGCTTTTTATATCATTTCCCATGCAAGGGTTTTCTTAACTCATTTTACAGGGGCATTCCCTTCAACAATTAACAGATGACAGCGATTTAATTACCTGGGATGTGTGAGACGTTGGTCTCTGCATATTTACCCATAACAATGAAACCGTGCCAGACACATTACTAGGAGTGTAATTACATCCCGTAGCAGATAGTAGATGGTCATTAACATACTGACAATAGATGAATGGAACGCTACCTCAGACCCCCAATTAACCCAATTTACTTATTCAGACATCAGTAGACATTCTGTCTCTACATTTCCTGGAATGAATCTTTGCTGTCACCTCTGAAGTGATCCAAACCATATTCTCAGTTTCAGCATTTTGCTACAACCCCAATCCTCTCTCTGTCCTTCTATTATACCCCAATCCCCCCTCTGTCCTTCTATTATACCCCAATCCCCCCTCTGTCCTTCTATTATACCCCAATCCTCCCTCTGTCCTTCTATTATACCCCAATCCTCCCTCTGTCCTTCTATTACACCCCAATCCCCCCTCTGTCCTTCTATTATACCCCAATCCCCCCTCTGTCCTTCTATTATACCCTAATCCTCCCCTCTGTCCTTCTATTATACCCCAACCCTCCCTCTGTCCTTCTATTATACCCCAATCCCCCCTCTGTCCTTCTATTATACCCCAATCCCCCCTCTGTCCTTCTATTATACCCCAATCCCCCCTCTGTCCTTCTATTATACCCTAATCCTCCCCTCTGTCCTTCTATTATACCCCAATCCTCCCCTCTGTCCTTCTATTACACCCCAATCCCCCCTCTGTCCTTCTATTATACCCCAATCCCCCCTCTGTCCTTCTATTATACCCCAATCCTCCCCTCTGTCCTTCTATTATACCCCAATCCTCCCCTCTGTCCTTCTATTATACCCCAATCCTCCCTCTGTCCTTCTATTATACCCCAATCCCCCCTCTGTCCTTCTATTATACCCCAATCCCCCCCTCTGTCCTTCTATTATACCCCAATCCCCCCTCTGTCCTTCTATAATCCTCCCCTCTGTCCTTCTATTATACCCCAACCCTCCCTCTGTCCTTCTATTATACCCTAATCCTCCCCTCTGTCCTTCTATTATACCCCAACCCTCCCTCTGTCCTTCTATTATACCCCAATCCTCCCCTCTGTCCTTCTATTATACCCCAATCCCCCCTCTGTCCTTCTATTACACCCCAATCCCCCATCTGTCCCTCTATTATACCCCCATCTGTCCCTCTATTATACCCCAATCCTCCCCTCTGTCCTTCTATTATACCCCAATCCTCTCTCTGTCCTTCTATTATACCCCAATCCTCCCTCTGTCCTTCTATTATACCCCAATCCTCCCTCTGTCCTTCTATTATACCTCAATCCCCCCTCTGTCCTTCTATTATACCCCAATCCCCCCTCTGTCCTTCTATTATACCCCAATCCTCCCTCTGTCCCTCTATCATACCCCAATTCTCCCTCTGTCCTTCTATCATACCTCAATCCTCCCTCTGTCCTTCTATTATACCTCAATCCCCCCTCTGTCCTTCTATTATACCCCAATCCTCCCTCTGTCCTTCTATTATACCCCAATCCTCCCCTCTGTCCTTCTATTATACCCCAATCCCCCCTCTGTCCTTCTATTATACCCCAATCCCCCCTCTGTCCCTCTATTATACCCCAATCCTCCCTCTGTCCTTCTATTATACCCCAATCCTCCCCTCTGTCCTTCAATTATACCCCAATCCCCCCTCTGTCCTTCTATTATACCCCAATCCCCCCTCTGTCCTTCTATTATACCCCATTCCCCCCTCTGTCCCTCTATTATACCCCAATCCCCCCCCCCTCTGTCCCTCTATTATACCCCAATCCCCCCTCTGTTCTTCTATTATACCCCAATCCTCCCTCTGTCCTTCTATTATACCCCAATCCTCCCTCTGTCCTTCTATTATACCCCAATCCCCCCTCTGTCCCTCTATTATACCCCAATCCTCCCTCTGTCCTTTCTATTATACCCCAATCCCCCCTCTGTCCTTCTATTATACCCCAATCCCCCCTCTGTCCATCTATTATACCCCAATCCCCCCTCTGTCCCTCTATTATACCCCAATCCTCCCTCTGTCCTTCTATTATACCCCAATCCCCCCTCTATCCTTCTATTATACCCCAATCCCCCCTCTATCCTTCTATTATACCCCAATCCCCCCTCTATCCTTCTATTGTACCCCAATCCCCCCCTCTGTCCTTCTATTATACCCCAATCCCCCCTCTATCCTTCTATTGTACCCCAATCCCCCCTCTGTCCTTCTATTATACCCCAATCCCCCCTCTGTCCTTCTATTATACCCCAATCCCCCCTCTGTCCTTCTATTGTACCCCAATCCCCCCTCTGTCCTTCTATTATAACCCAATCCCCCCTCTGTCCTTCTATTATACCCCAATCCCCCCTCTGTCCATCTATTATACCCTAATCCCCCCCTCTGTCCTTCTATTATACCCCAATCCTCCCCTCTGTCCCTCTATTATACCCCAATCCTCCCCTCTGTCCTTCTATTATACCCCAATCCCCCCTCTGTCCTTCTATTATACCCCAATCCTCCCTCTGTCCTTCTATTATACCCCAATCCTCCCTCTGTCCTTCTATTATACCCCAATCCCCCCTCTGTCCTTCTATTATACCCCAATCCCCCCTCTGTCCTTCTATTATACCCCAATCCTCCCCTCTGTCCTTCTATCATACCCCAATCCCCCCTCTGTCCTTCTATTATACCCCAATCCTCCCCTCTGTCCCTCTATTATACCCCAATCCTCCCTCTGTCCCTCTATTATACCCCAATCCTCCCCTCTGTCCTTCTATTATACCCCAATCCCCCCTCTGTCCCTCTATTATACCCCAATCCCCCCTCTGTCCCTCTATTATACCCCAATCCTCACTCTGTCCTTCTATTATACCCCCAACCCCCCTCTGTCCTTCTATTATACCCCAATCCTCCCTCTGTCCTTCTATTATACCCCAATCCCCCCTCTGTCCTTCTATTATACCCTAATCCTCCCCTCTGTCCTTCTATTATACCCCAATCCTCCCCTCTGTCCTTCTATTACACCCCAATCCCCCCTCTGTCCTTCTATTATACCCCAATCCCCCCTCTGTCCTTCTATTATACCCCAATCATCCCCTCTGTCCTTCTATTATACCCCAATCCTCCCCTCTGTCCTTCTATTATACCCCAATCCCCCTCTGTCCTTCTATTATACCCTAATCCCCCCCTCTGTCCTTCTATAATCCTCCCCTCTGTCCTTCTATTATACCCCAACCCTCCCTCTGTCCTTCTATTATACCCTAATCCTCCCCTCTGTCCTTCTATTATACCCCAACCCTCCCTCTGTCCTTCTATTATACCCCAATCCTCCCCTCTGTCCTTCTATTATACCCCAATCCCCCCTCTGTCCTTCTATTACACCCCAATCCCCCATCTGTCCCTCTATTATACCCCCATCTGTCCCTCTATTATACCCCAATCCTCCCCTCTGTCCTTCTATTATACCCCAATCCTCCCTCTGTCCTTCTATTATACCCCAATCCTCCCTCTGTCCTTCTATTATACCCCAATCCTCCCTCTGTCCCTCTATTATACCCCAATCCTCCCTCTGTCCTTCTATTATACCTCAATCCCCCCTCTGTCCTTCTATTATACCCCAATCCCCCCTCTGTCCTTCTATTATACCCCAATCCTCCCTCTGTCCCTCTATCATACCCCAATTCTCCCTCTGTCCTTCTATCATACCTCAATCCTCCCTCTGTCCTTCTATTATACCTCAATCCCCCCTCTGTCCTTCTATTATACCCCAATCCCCCCTCTGTCCTTCTATTATACCCCAATCCTCCCTCTGTCCTTCTATTATACCCCAATCCCCCCTCTGTCCTTCTATTATACCCCAATCCTCCCTCTGTCCCTCTATTATACCCCAATCCTCCCTCTGTCCTTCTATTATACCCCAATCCTCCCCTCTGTCCTTCTATTATACCCCAATCCTCCCCTCTGTCCTTCAATTATACCCCAATCCCCCCTCTGTCCTTCTATTATACCCCAATCCTCCCCTCTGTCCTTCAATTATACCCCAATCCCCCCTCTGTCCTTCTATTATACCCCAATCCCCCCTCTGTCCTTCTATTATACCCCAATCCCCCCTCTGTCCCTCTATTATACCCCAATCCCCCCCTCTGTCCCTCTATTATACCCCAATCCCCCCCCTCTGTCCCTCTATTATACCCCAATCCCCCCTCTGTTCTTCTATTATACCCTAATCCTCCCTCTGTCCTTCTATTATACCCCAATCCTCCCTCTGTCCTTTCTATTATACCCCAATCCCCCCTCTGTCCTTCTATTATACCCCAATCCCCCCTCTGTCCATCTATTATACCCCAATCCCCCCTCTGTCCCTCTATTATACCCCAATCCTCCCTCTGTCCTTCTATTATACCCCAATCCCCCCTCTATCCTTCTATTATACCCCAATCCCCCCTCTATCCTTCTATTGTACCCCAATCCCCCCTCTGTCCTTCTATTATACCCCAATCCCCCCTCTATCCTTCTATTATACCCCAATCCCCCCTCTGTCCTTCTATTGCACCCCAATCCCCCCTCTGTCCTTCTATTATACCCCAATCCCCCCTCTGTCCTTCTATTGTACCCCAATCCCCCCTCTGTCCTTCTATTATAACCCAATCCCCCCTCTGTCCTTCTATTATACCCCAATCCCCCCTCTGTCCTTCTATTATACCCCAATCCTCCCCTCTGTCCCTCTATTATACCCCAATCCTCCCTCTGTCCCTCTATTATACCCCAATCCTCCCCTCTGTCCTTCTATTATACCCCAATCCCCCCTCTGTCCCTCTATTATACCCCAATCCCCCCTCTGTCCCTCTATTATACCCCCAACCCCCCTCTGTCCTTCTATTATACCCCATTCCCCCCTCTGTCCTTCTATTATACCCCAATCCCCCCTCTGTCCTTCTATTATACCCCAATCCCCCCTGTCCTTCTATTATACCCCAATCCCCCCTCTGTCCTTCTATTATACCCCAATCCCCCCTCTGTCCCTCTATTATACCCCAATCCTCCCCCCTCTGTCCTTCTATTATACCCTAATCCCCCCCAGTCGTGTGACCTTTGCTCCTCCAATCACCTTCTTGCTCTATACTAGGACGCTACGGTCAGCATCTCTACGTGTGGGATTGGACGAAGCACACCCGCATACAGACGCTGGACCTGGGGGCGGACGGACTGATTCCTTCAGAGATGCGATTCCTGCACAACCCGGACGCTACGCAGGGATTCGTTGGCTGCGCGCTCGGCGCCTCCATCTTCCGCGTCTACAAGAAGGTGAGCGGCTGTGGGGGATGGGGGCTCAATGTTTTATTGAGGGGGGGAGAAAAAAAAAGAATATTCTGCAGGTCGGCTTTGTGGAATGGCGCGATGTTGGCAAACGTTCCTGCAGATTCTTACCTTCATCTGTTCTGTAGATCCTGGAATAGGCCACACCCAGGCTGAAACCTTTACACATGGGCGCGATCACATGATCTGGCCCCGAAGTGACCTGAGGGCAGCATTACCGGGTTGACATATTTCATGTAATAGGCCAGGTATAGGAGCAGGGGGACGAGCATACTATGCCCTATCTGCATAGAGACTGTATACCGTTGCCTTGGTTGCAAGGAAGAGAAGCTACGCTATCGCAATTTATAATTAATGGGTGAAGCAATTCTATACAAAGCTAATAATACAAGCAGTGTTCCCCCAAATGTAATCTGTATCTGCCTTTATAAAGTACAGCAGAGCTCAGACTGGGGGAGGGAGACGCAGCCCATGGAACCAATCCGTTCCTGCTCTAGTGCTCATGTGCTAACAAAGATCATGCTTATAGGAGGCGAGAGCCGAGTGACGGAGAGAGGAGCTCCGAGGGGGCGGGTTGAATAATATTGGCCGTTTGGAAGACTTTTTTTTTAACTTTATTTCTGTTTTAATATGTACATTATGTGAAGGAGCTGATGACAGATCTGTGCCGATACCTGCTGTATGATTTTTGTTTTTTTTGTTTTGTTTTTAACCCTACAGGATGGAAAGTGGGCGGCTGAGAAGGTCATCCAGGTGCTAAATAAGAAGGTGGAGGGATGGTTGCTGCCAGAGATGCCGGGTGAGTGGCTGTATGATGACCCTGATTGGGTGAGAGAATAGCTCCGCCCCCCCAGCTGCTGCCATAAGGACATCCTCCGGGTGTACCGGCTCTTCTCCAGGACTAAAATGGCTTCCTCTGATTTCACTGCACACTGCGAGCTCCTCACAATGTGCATTAGAAGCTGCACCAAGTCAGATAGAGCCCTGCCCCATTTCCTGGCTGGAGGACGTCCAGCATCATCTATTTCACTGTACCTGGCCCCGCCCCTTTCATCAGTTCTTTCAAACATGGAGGCTCGGCATCACATGTGGGCGTTACCTATGCAAATCCAACCCTGCCTAGGAACGCCCCCTCCTCCCAGCAGACTGACACCTGACCATCGAGGGCACTTTGATGTTTGCATAACTCCTCCCACTGCTTGCCTCAGGGCTTTTAAAAGGAGCGCTGCGATGTGTTCAGGAAGCCCCTCCCACCAGCTATTGATCTGCCGGCATTGGATAGAGGAGCACAGAGACCCAGAGATTACATTACCAGGTCTATAATAATAAGGCCCCCCCCCCTTACAATCCAAAAAGGTTCAATGGTTCCCTATGGGAGCCCACTGATTTGAATAGAGGGGTCACACCAGAAGTCAGATCAAGATGATCCGACATGCAGTGCAACTTGTGTGCTGAGAATCTTGAAGGGGAACCCCGCGAAAAAAAATTTTTTTGCGTGAGGTTCCCCCTCCAAGACGATACCAGACCCTTCGGTCTTTTATTGATCTTAAGGGGAACCCCCCACCAAAAAAAATTACGTGGGGGTTCCCCCAGGAGCCATACCAGACCCTTATCCAACCACGCAGGTCAGGAAAGGGGGTCGAGTGAGCGTCCCCCCTTCTGGACCATACCAAGCCACATGCCCTCAACATGGGGGGGTCGGTGCTTTGGGGCAGGGGGGCACTGCGCCCCCCACCCCAAAGCACCTTGTCCCCATGTTGATCTTCCCGACAACCCTGGCCACTGGTTGTCGAGGTCTGCGGGCGGGGGGCTTATCGGAACCTGGGAGCCCCAAGATCCCGGCCCCCACCCTATGTGAATGAGTATGAGGTACATCGTACCCCTACCCATTCACCTGGGGGGAAAAAAGTGTTAATAAAAAAACCACACTAGACAGGTTGTTAAAGTAATTCATTAGGCAGTTCCGGGGGTCTCTTCTAACTTCGGGGGTCTCTTCCGACTTCTCCGCTTTCTCCGGCCTCTTCTCCCGCTCTCCGGTGCCTTCTGTCGGGCTCCTCCGCTATCTTCTGCTCTTTTACCCGCTCTTTTACTAGCGGTGGCCTGGTCTTCTCCACGCTCTCCGGTTCTTCTCCTGCTCTCCGGTGCCTTCTGTCAGGCTCCTCCCCTATCTTCTGCCAGCTCTTTTACTAGCGGTGGCCTGGTCTTCTCCGCGCTCTCCGGGTCTTCTCCTGCTCTCTGGTGCCTTCTGTCGGGCTCCTCCGCTATCTTCTGCCAGCTCTTTTACTAGCGGTGGCCTGGTCTTCTCCGCGCTCTCCGGGTCTTCTCCTGCTCTCTGGTGCCTTCTGTCGGGCTCCTCCGCTATCTTCTGCCAGCTCTTTTACTAGCGGTGGCCTGGTCTTCTCCGCGCTCTCCGGGTCTTCTCCTGCTCTCCGGTGCCTTCTGTCGGGCTCCTCCCCTATCTTCTGCCAGCTCTTTTACTAGCGGTGGCCCGGTCTTCTCCGTTGTGTTCTTCCCTCTTCTCTTCTTCCGATGTTGACTCGGCGCTCTCTTCCGCTGTAATGTCGTATGCGCGGTGCGCAACGACTTATATATGCATGGGGCGGAGTCACCGGGTGATGTCATCTGGTGACCCCACCCCTTATGACGTCACAGTCCCATCATGCCCCCCCTGCCCCAAAGCACCAACCCCCCCCATGTTGACGGCATGTGGCTTGGTATGGTCTAGAAGGGGGGGGGGGGCGCTCGCTCGCCCCCCCTTTCCTGACCTGCCGGGCTGCGTGCTCGGATAAGGGTCTGGTATGGCTCCTGGGGGAACCCCCACGTAATTTTTTTTTGGTGTGGGGTTCCCCTTTAAGATCCATACCAGACCGAAGGGTCTGGTATTGTTTTGGAGGGGGAACCTCAAGCAAATTTTTTTTTTTTATTGATTTTGAATAGAGAAAGAAACGCCGAATGGAGCTTAACACAGCGTTAAGCCTCGTTAAATCGCGTTTAACACCTTTTGCCGGCATCTGATCTCTTTATAGCTCTAACGCTGGAGCTTCAGATGGCACTGGGCCTGGGTTTTTTGCAGCTTAAAAATGTCATGGTGGGCATGATGGAGAGGCGTTTTTAAGCTGCAAAAAACGCTCATAAAAGTGGCTGTAAAAACGTCCGTGGGCATGAGGCCTCTTGGACCTCTCTGCTGCCTTTGATACAGTTAATCACCCACTCATCCTCCTCAAAGAGCTCAATTTGCTTGGTCTCCATGGCTGCGCTCTCCATTGGTTCGAATCTTACCTATCTCATCGCACCTTCCGTGTCTCTTACAACTCCACTTCCTCCTCTCCAACTCCTCTTACCGATGGGGTCTCCCAAGGTTCTGTCCTTGGACCTCTACTATTCTCGATCTACATGTCCTCCCTGGGTCAGCTGATTGCCTCCCATGGCTTCCACTACCATTTATATGCCGATGACACCCAAATCTATCTTTCTGCCCCTCAGCTCACCCCATCAATCTCCTCAAATATCACTGATTTACTAACAGACATATCAGCCTGGATGTCACACCACTTCTTCAAACTGAATCTATCTAAAACCGAGCTCATAATTCTTCCTTCTCCTTTCTTCCTTTCTTCTTTTCTTTCTCCTTTCTTCTTTTCTTCCTTTCTTTCTTCTCCTTTCTCCTTTCTTTCTCCTTTCTTCTTTTCTTCCTTTCTTTCTTCTCCTTTCTCCTTTTCTTTCTCCTTTCTTCTCCTTTCTCCTTTCTCCTTTCTTTTCTTCCCTTCTTTCTTCCTTTCTTTCTCCTTTCTTCCTTCTTTCTCCTTTCTTCTTTCTCCTTTCTTCTCCTTTCTTCCGTTCTCCTTTCTTTCTTTCTTCTTTTCTCCCTTTCTTCCTTTCTCCTTTCTTCCTTCCTTTCTCCTCCTTTTTCCTTTCTTTCTTTCTTTCTTCCTTCCTCCTTTCTTCCTTTCTCCTTTCTCTCTTCCTTTCTCCTTTCTCTCTTCCTTTCTCCTTTCTCTCTTCCTTTCTCCTTTCTCTCTTCCTTTCTCCTTTCTTCCTTTCTTTCTCCTTTCTTCTCCTTTTTCCTTTCTTCCTTTCTTTGTAATTTCTTCTTTCTTCCTTTCTTCTTCCTTCTCCTTTCTTTCTTCTCCTTTCCTATTCTATTTTACTCCTACTCTTGTTTTCACATTTCAGGCGTATTTTGTTTTCATTATTTCAGATTCATTTAAATTTTGTTACTATTGTAATTTGGATACATCCGAATAATAAAAAATCTGTCAGAATGAAACTGTGAATCCCTTTACAATGGGGAAAAAATAATGATCTTCTCCCCTGCAGATGGTGTAGATTTGCCCACTTTACATAGAAATGAAGGGTCTATAATTTTTATCATCAGTGTATTTTATATGATAGAGACAGAATATCAACCAACAATCCAGAAAAATCACACATGATACAAATGTTATAAATGGAGTAAAATAAGTATTTGATCCCCTTAGTAGTTGGTGGGGAATCCCTTGTTGGGAAGCACAGAGGTCAGACGTTTCTTGTAGGTGGTGATCTGGTTTCCACACATCTCAGGAGGGATTTTGCTCCTCTCTTCTTTACAGATCTTCTCTAAATCCTGAAGGTTTCTTGGCAACTCGAAGTTTTAGCTCCCTCCATACATTTTCTATAGGATTAAGGTCTGGAGACTGGCTAGGCCACTCCATGACCTTAATGTGCTTCTTCCTTTGATGCCTTGGCGATATGTTTTGGGTCATTGTCATGCTGGAAGACCCATCCACGACCCATCTTCAGTGTTCTTGCTGAGGGAAGAAGGTTCTCATCCATGATCTTACAATGGCCCCGTCCATTGGCCCCTCAATGCTGCAAAGTCGGCCTGGACCTTTATCAGAGAAACACCCCAAATCATCATGTTTCCCCCTCCGTGCGACTGGAGGGATGGTGTTCTTAGGATCTTAGTCACCATTTTTTCTTCCTCCAAACACGGCGAGTCCCCCTCCTCAGGAAGACACAAGTACAGCTGAAGTCTCCCAATGATTCAGAGGAGGATTGGGGGAGAAAGTTCTGAGGTCAGATGAGACCAAAATTCCTCTCTTTGTCATCAACTCGACTCGCCGTGTTTGGAGGAAGAAAAATGGTGACTATGACCCTAAGAACACCATCCCTCCAGTCACACGGAGGGGGAAACATGAGGCTTTGGCGCTATTTTTCTGATAAAGGTCCAGGCCGACTTTGCCGCATTGAGGGGCCAATGGACGGGGCCACGTATTGTAAGATCTTGGATGAGAACCTTTTTCCCTCACCCAGAACACTGAAGATGGGTCATGGATGGGTCTTCCAGCATGACAATGACCCAAAACATACAAAGAAGTGGCTCAAGAAGAAGCACATTAAGGTGATGGAGTGGCCTAGCCAGTCTCCAGACCTTAATCCTATAGAAAATTTATGGCGGGAGCTGAAACTTCGAGTTGCCAAGAGACAGCCAAGAAACCTGAAGGATTTAGAGAAGATCTGTAAAGAAGAGAGGAGCAAAATCCCTCCTGAGATGTGTGGAAACCAGATCACCACCTACAAGAAACGTCTGACCTCTGTGCTTCCCAACAAGGGTTTATCCACCAACTACTAAATCATGTGTTGCTTGGGGATCAAATACCTACTTACTATTTTACTCACTCAGTGGGAAAGGAAATGAGTAACGGAGCCGCGGATATCGTTGGAAACCTGACCCCTCCCCCACCGCATCCAAAACCTAGAGGAAAAGGTTTCTGGACGGACAGATCTATTAAATCTGAAGTTCAATCGGCTTCTATCCCCCCCCCCCATCAACATAATAATAAACCCTTTCCATTTTCATTACATACTTTATTTTATACACTGTGATGTCATCACCGGGTCGCTGTGCTATTCTATGCAATGCAAGCAGATCATGGCTGGTGGGAGGGGCTGAACATAGCTTCCTGAAAACATCCCAACACCCTGCCTCAGTCTTGAAGCAAGAAGTGGGAGGAGTTATGAAAATACTACAATGCCTAGATGGGCGGGTGTTAGTCTGGAAGAGTGGGCGTTCCTAGGCAGGCTGTATTTGCCTAGGTAACGCCCACATGTGATGCCTCTATGATTGAGCTGAAACCCAATGAATGAAAGGGGGCAGGTCCAGGGGCTGGACATCCTCCAGCCAGGAAAGGAGGCGGGGCTCTATCTGACTTTGCTGCAGTTTCTAATGCACATTGTAAAAAGCTCAGTGTGCGTTGAAATCAGAGGCAGTGTGTCAGAGCAGGGGGAGGAGCCAGTACACCCGGAGGATTTTAGTCCACACCCAGAGGATGGAGGGAGGATATCAGTTCAGGGGGAGGAGCCGGTACACCCGGAGGATGGAGGGAGGATATCAGTCCGTGGGGAGGAACCGGTACACCTGGAGGATGGAGGGAGGATTTCAGTCCAGGGGGAGGAGCCTGTACACTCAGAGGGAGGAGTTAATTCAAGGGGGAGGGGCCTGTACACCCAGATGATGGAGGGAGGATGCCAGTCTAGGGGGAGGAAGAAAGATAACAGCGCTCTCTGCAGGGACAAAACAATCCATACACCAGGTCCACTCACAGGTTCCGAGGCTCGATGTGTCCCGACACTAGGGATGAGCTTCGAGTTTGAGCCGAATTGCGAACATTATGGGCCGTTCACGCCAAATTTGAGTGGCGCGTCACGGCCCATAATTCACTGCGGCATCGCAGTGCATTGCTGGCTGATGATTGGCCAAGCATGCACTATGACCCGCATGCTTTGGCCAATCACTGCGTGCAAAAAACGGAGAGCCATAATTGGCCAAAGCCAGGGTGGCTTTGGCCAATTATGCCTCAGGGGATTTAGTACACGCCCCACACTATATAAGGCCGCCTGGAATTCGGCTTTGTGTGGCGTGTTGCGGTGTTGGTTAAAATACAGACGGAGAGAGAGAGAGACAGTGTATTTTGATTTGAGTTAGATAGAGCAGGCAGGCGAGTCAGTTAGCTGCTGTTACAGTGTGTAGAGGATATATATGCATCCTAGGTGTTGTGTATATATATTTATACACTGTATTCAGTTTAGCTAGATCCATTCCTGTTATTCTCTTTACTGTGACAGGCAGGCAGGTGATTGTGCTAGCTGCAGACAGTGTTTCACTTAGTGTACTGTGTGCTTTGCATAGCGTTCACCTAAAGCTTACCTGAATACAATTAGTGGTGTTCTCATAATAAAACCACAGGCAGAGAGCTGCAATAATTTCATGTAGTGTACTTCTGTCCTTTGCACATCGTTCACCTAAAGGAACCTGAATACAATTTGTGGTGTTCTCATAATAAAACCACAGGCAGAGAGCTGCAAGTATTTTCAGTTAATGTACTGTGTCCTCTGCACAGTGTGCACCTAAAACTAACTGAAGACATTTGCTGCTTTTCTCATACTAATACCACAGCAGGCAGTTGATTCTGATAGCTGCATTATAATCAGTATATATATATATATATATATATATATATATATATATATATATTGTGACAGCAGGAAGGTAAAGTCACCTGGTTGCATCCAGGGGGGTAGATATATTTCTCCCAGATTCAGGCTTTATGCTGACTTATACAACTAGGGTGGAGAGTTGTATAAGCCCAGCTGAGGCTAGTAGGCTCATGGATGACTCATACCTCTAGGGAGAGTGTGGGGCGTCGTACAGACAGGGAGTTGATGAGGCCAGCTGAAGCTTGTCAGCTCATTTAGGCCTCTATAAAAACTCCCAGCTTCATTAGATGTTAGCTCATGCCTGGAAGCAGACCTGTGTGGACTTCCTGGAGAGAGTGAACCCTTGTCCGGTGAGACAAAGCCTGTGTGGCTATTTGCTTGGACATTTAAAACCAGGGACTTAGGGACTAGGACAGCACTAGGCTGATCCCAGTTGTTAGTTAGGAAACCTGTATGTTTAGTCAGAGGTCAAGTTGACCAGGATTTAATTTGTTTATGTTTCTTTTGGCTTTGCTGTGTTTTGTCACTGTAAATAGAAAATAAACCGCACCTTTTTTTTTGATTTTGAAAACCACAACCTCCGTTTGCTGGGCCTGTTTTTGTGTGGGGAGCCCATCCCGGGGGTCACACACACCCGCTGCCAAGCTAACCCCCTCACAGTTGGTGGAGAACCAGTGGCAGTTTTTTTTTAAGCCAGCATGGAGGAGATACTGAAGCAGCTGGCTCTAGCAAATGCCAATCAACAGCAGACAAATGCAGGTTTGCAAAAGAGCCTTGCAGCTCAACAACAGAACTTCGCAGCCCAGCAGCAAGCTCATCAACAGAGCCTTGCAGCTCAGCAACAAGCCCAGCAGCAATCTGAGGCCCGCTTCATAGACCTGTTACAGAAGCAAGAGCAGAGACTACAACAAATGGAAGCAGTAATGCAGCAACGTCCGCAGACCAGTGAGGAAAGCCGTCCCACTAATACCGCGTCCTTTGGGGTGAGTCGTTTATTGACAAAAATGACTGGAGAGGATGATCCAGAGGTATTTTTGACCACATTTGAAAGGACCGCTGAAAGAGAAAAGTGGCCTGAGGAGCAGTGGGCTGGACTGGTGGCTCCTCTGTTAACTGGTGAATCGCAGAAGGCTTACTATGACCTAGAGCCTGACCAAGCAAAAGACTATGTGATGCTAAAAGCTGAAATATTGGCAAGGCTGGGTGTCACCCAGGCTGTCCGGGCTCAGCGTGTGCATAACTGGACTTTCCAGCTTGGAAAACCCCCCAGGTCTCAAATGTATGATCTCATTCACCTGAGCAGAAAGTGGCTACAGCCAGAGACTTTGTCCGCACCAAAGATTGTGGAACGTGTTGTAATGGATCGGTTTTTGAGAGCTCTTCCTACTGCCATCCAAAAGTGGGTAAGCCATGGAGACCCAGAGACGGCCGATGGTCTTGTGGATCGTGTGGAGAAATACTTGGCTACAGAGAACCTGACGGCCTCTTCCAGAGACACTCGGACTTTCCACCCTAGGACCAGACCATCCCCAGGGGCGGATAGGAGGATTCCAAGGGGTGAGGGTGGAGAGAGTGAGAGGGTGGGAGCTCTACCCCAAGTTTGGCGAGAACAGCCTGGGAAATCAGCGGCTCAAGAGGCGGCAAGAAGGATCGTTTGCTACCGCTGCCGGCAAGCGGGACATATTGCAGCCAATTGCCCGGTTGTGGAGGAACCCATGCAGTGTGACTTTCTGATGGGCAGACGTCAGTCGCTGTGTGCGACAGTCGCATGCACTGCCATTCGAGGAACTGAGAAACATTTATGCAAAATGTGTGTTAATGGTAGAAATGTTGTGGTATTGCTGGATTCAGGTAGCCTTGTGACCCTGATAAAGGCTGAGTTAGTTAAAACAGAGGTCTCTGGGAATAGCAAGGTAGCTGTTATTTGTGTGCATGGGGACACCCGAGAGTATCCAGTGACTACAGTGTGTTTCGAGACCCCCAAAGGTACCCTCTCTCATCCAGTGGGCTTAGTATCTCAGTTACCGCATGACGCCATTGTGGGAAGGGATTTTCCGAAGTTCTGGGAACTGTGGGATGATCCTGAGCCCCCCACTGGTGCCCCTATGTACCAGGAATGGGATAGCCAGAACTCCCCTGAGAGTGG
This sequence comes from Rana muscosa, assembly GCA_029206835.1. NCBI lineage: Eukaryota > Metazoa > Chordata > Amphibia > Anura > Ranidae > Rana > Rana muscosa. Next base: position 66,665,191 of record CM055126.1, read on the forward strand.
TGAGGACTCTCCGGAATTTCCCTTATCAGTATTGGCAGGGGAGACTCAAGAAACTGGAGAGGAGCCCACCTCCTCAGACGAAAACCTACCGTCTGTGGAGTTTTCTGATCTTGAGGTTCACAGGGAAAACTTTGCCACAGAACAGTTGAAAGACCCCGCCCTAATAAAGGCACGGGAAAACGTAGTGAAAATAGATGGCGAGTTAGTGAACCCAGATAATACCTGCACTTACCCATACTTCAGCGTAGAGAAGGACCTACTGTATCGGGTGGCAAAAAGGGCAGAAGAAACCGTTGAGCAGCTTGTGGTGCCCAAACCTTACAGGAAGTTGGTGTTGGAGTTGGCCCATGGGCACATTCTTGGAGGTCATCTGGGGACAGAGAAAACCCGAGAGAGGGTATTACAGAGATTCTATTGGCCGGGGGTGATAAAGGACATAGAAAATTATTGTTCCTCCTGCCCTGTGTGTCAGAGGTCGGCCCCGATGCCACATTTCCGTAGCCCGCTGGTCCCTCTACCCATCATTGAGGTCCCGTTTGAGAGGATCGCCATGGATTTGGTAGGTCCTATAATCAAGTCCGCTAGGGGGCACCAGTACATATTAGTTATAATGGACTATGCCACCCGTTATCCAGAAGCGATCCCTCTCCGAAATACCTCGGCCAAAACCATAGCCAAAGAGCTATCTCTTGTGTTTAGCCGGGTGGGTATTTGTAGAGAACTGCTTACGGACCAAGGTACACCCTTTATGTCCCGGGTTATGAAGGAGCTGTGTAAATTGTTCAAAGTGACGCAATTACGTACATCTGTGTATCACCCCCAAACCGATGGGCTGGTTGAAAGATTCAACAAAACCCTAAAGCAAATGTTGAAGAAAGTGGTGGATAGAGATGGAAAGGATTGGGACTGTCTACTTCCTTATCTGATGTTTGCTATTAGGGAGGTGCCCCAATCCTCTACGGGATTCTCCCCCTTTGAGTTACTGTATGGGAGACACCCAAGAGGGCTGTTGGATATTGCCAAGGAAACTTGGGAAAGTGAGAGTTCTCCCCACAGGAGTGTGATTGAGCATGTCGCCCTGATGCAAGACCGAATTGCACAGGTAATGCCCATCGTGAAGGAACATTTGGCCCAAGCGCAGTTAGCACAGCAGAGAGTGTACAACCGTGGAGCCAAGACCCGTACCTTTTCCCCGGGGGATAGGATACTGGTACTTGTCCCTACGGTTGAAAGTAAATTCCTTGCCAAATGGCAAGGCCCCTACGAGATAATGGAAAAAGTGAGCGAAGTGAATTACAAGGTCAGACAACCAGGAAGGCGAAAGCCCGAACAGATCTATCACGTTAATCTGTTGAAAGCCTGGAGGGATAGAGAGTCCCTAGTCGCAGACACTTGGTCACCAGCTCAAACTGGTTGCGTGATTCCTGAGGTTGGAATAGCAGCCACCTTGTCACAACCCCAACAACAGGAGGTTAAGGAGTTTGTGCTTCGCAACAAGGAGGTATTCTCTGAGCTGCCGGGACAAACATCTGGGGTAGAGCATGACATCATTACCCCGCCCGGTGAAAGGGTGAAGTTAAAACCCTATCGGATCCCAGAGGCCCGACGGGAGGCAATACGGGAGGAAGTACAGAAAATGCTGAACTTAGGGGTGATAGAGGAGTCCCAAAGTGATTGGTCTAGTCCCATTGTGTTGGTGCCTAAACCGGATGGGAGCTGGCGATTTTGTAACGATTTTCGTCAGTTGAACAAAGTTACAAAATTTGACACCTACCCCATGCCACGTATAGATGAGTTGATCGACCGGCTGGGAACAGCCCGATACATGACGACTCTTGACCTCACAAAAGGGTATTGGCAAATCCCCCTGGCCAAATTGGCCAAAGAGAAAACCGCATTTGTAACCCCAGACGGGGCGTTCCAATATAAAAGAATGCCGTTCGGGTTACAGAATGCGCCGGCCACGTTCCAGCGGAAAATGGACCAGATGCTGAGGCCCCATCGGAAGTATGCTGCGGCTTACCTGGATGACGTAATTGTCCATAGCACAGATTGGGCCTCACATCTGCCAAAAGTGCAAGCAGTCCTGGACTCTGTTCGGGAAGCGGGGTTTACGGCTAACCCCAAGAAGTGTACCATTGGGCAGGAGGAGGCCAAATATCTTGGGTACACCATTGGGAGGGGAGTAATAAAACCCCAACTCAACAAAGTCGAGGCCATCCAGAGTTGGCCACGTCCCAACAGCAAGAAGCAGGTACGAGCCTTTCTGGGAATCGCTGGGTATTATCGGCGATTCATTCCCCACTTTGCCTCTAAGGCTGTGCCCCTAACCAACTTAACGAAGGGGAAAGGGTCGGTCATGATTAAATGGACCCCCGAGGCTGAGGCAGCATTCCAATTCTTGAAACAAGCCTTATGTAGCCAGCCAGTGTTGTACTCACCCGACTTCTCTAAAGACTTTGTCGTACAAAGTGATGCGTCAGATGTGGGGTTAGGAGCAGTATTGTCCCAGGTCTGGAACGGGGAAGAGCACCCAGTCATTTACCTCAGCAGGAAGTTGAAGTCCCATGAGGTAAATTACGCCACCGTTGAAAAGGAGTGTTTAGCGGTGAAGTGGGCTCTAGATTCCCTTCGGTACTACCTGCTAGGTAGGCACTTTGACATGGTTACGGATCACGCTCCGTTAAAGTGGATGGCTCAAAACAAGGAAACAAATAGAAGAGTGAATAGGTGGTTCCTGGCCCTCCAGGAATTCAACTTCACAGTAAAGCATCGCCCTGGCGTTCAAATGGGGAATGTGGATGCTTTGTCTCGAGTACATGAAGGCCTGATTGCTGGTGTTCCAACCCCGAGGTTAAAACAAGAGGGGGGGGGGTATGTGACAGCAGGAAGGTAAAGTCACCTGGTTGCATCCAGGGGGGTAGATATATTTCTCCCAGATTCAGGCTTTATGCTGACTTATACAACTAGGGTGGAGAGTTGTATAAGCCCAGCTGAGGCTAGTAGGCTCATGGATGACTCATACCTCTAGGGAGAGTGTGGGGCGTCGTACAGACAGGGAGTTGATGAGGCCAGCTGAAGCTTGTCAGCTCATTTAGGCCTCTATAAAAACTCCCAGCTTCATTAGATGTTAGCTCATGCCTGGAAGCAGACCTGTGTGGACTTCCTGGAGAGAGTGAACCCTTGTCCGGTGAGACAAAGCCTGTGTGGCTATTTGCTTGGACATTTAAAACCAGGGACTTAGGGACTAGGACAGCACTAGGCTGATCCCAGTTGTTAGTTAGGAAACCTGTATGTTTAGTCAGAGGTCAAGTTGACCAGGATTTAATTTGTTTATGTTTCTTTTGGCTTTGCTGTGTTTTGTCACTGTAAATAGAAAATAAACCGCACCTTTTTTTTTGATTTTGAAAACCACAACCTCCGTTTGCTGGGCCTGTTTTTGTGTGGGGAGCCCATCCCGGGGGTCACACACACCCGCTGCCAAGCTAACCCCCTCACAATATATATATATTGTGACAGCAGGAAGGTAAAGTCACCTGGTTGCATCCAGGGGGGTAGGTATATTTCTCCCAGATTCAGGCTTTATGCCGACTTATACAACTAGGGAGAGAGTTGATGAAGCCCAGCTGAGGCTAGTGGGCTCATGGATGATTCATACCTCTAGGGAGAGTGCTGGGCGTCGTGCAGGCAGGGAGTTGATGAGACCAGCTGAAGCTTGTCAGCTCGTTTAAGGCCTCTATAAAAACTCCCAGCTTCATTAGGTGTTTGCTCATGCCTGGACCCAGACCTGTGTGGACTGTCTAGGGAGAGTGAACCCCTGTGCGGTGAGACAAAGCCTGTGTGGCTATTTGTTTGGACATTTACTAAACCAGGGACTTAGGGACTAGGACAGCACCAGGCTGATCCCAGTTGTTAGTTAGGGAAACCTGCATGTTTAGTCAGAGGTCAAGCTGACCAGGATTTATTTTGTTTATGTTTCTTTTTGCTTTGCTGTGTTTTTGTCACTGTAAATAGAGAAATAAACCGCACCTTTTGATCTTGAAAACCACAACCTCCGTCTGCTGGGCCTGTTTTTGTGTGGGGAGCCCATCCAGGGGGTCACACACACCCGCTACCGAGCTAACCCCCTCACAGTTGGTGGAGAACCAGTGGCAGTTTTTTTTTGAAGCCAGCATGGAGGAGATACTGAAACAGCTGGCTCTAGCAAATGCCAATCAACAGCAGACAAATGCAGGTTTGCAAAAGAGCCTTGCAGCTCAACAACAGAGCTTCGCAGCCCAGCAACAAGCCCAGCAGCAATCTGAGGCCCGCTTCATAGACCTGTTGCAGAAGCAAGAGCAGAGACTACAACAACAGATGGAAGCAGTAATGCAGCAACGTCCGCAGACCAGTGAGGAAAGCCGTCCCACTAATACCGCGTCCTTTGGGGTGAGTCGTTTATTGACAAAAATGACTGGAGAGGATGATCCAGAGGTATTTTTGACCACATTTGAAAGGACTGCTGAAAGAGAAAAGTGGCCTGAGGAGCAGTGGGCTGGACTGGTGGCTCCTCTGTTAACTGGTGAATCGCAGAAAGCTTACTTTGACCTAGAGCCTGACCAAGCAAAAGACTATGTGATGCTAAAAGCTGAAATATTGGCAAGGCTGGGTGTCACCCTGGCTGTCCGGGCTCAGCGTGTGCATAACTGGACTTTCCAGCTTGGAAAACCCCCCAGGTCTCAAATGTATGATCTCATTCAACTGAGCAGGAAGTGGCTACAGCCAGAGACTTTGTCCGCACCGGAGATTGTGGAACGTGTTGTGATGGATCGTTTCTTGAGAGCTCTTCCTACCGCCATTCAAAAGTGGGTAAGCCATGGAGACCCAGAAACGGCCGGTAAACTTGTGGATCGTGTAGAGAGATACTTGGCTGCAGAGAACCTGACGGCCTCTTCCAGAGACTCTCGGACTTTCCACCCTAAGACCAGACCATCCCCAGGGGCGGATAAGATGATTCCAAGGGGTGAGGGTGGAGAGAGTGAGAGGGTGGGAGCTCTGCCCAGGGTTTGGCGAGAACAGCCTGGGAAGTCGGGGGCTCAAGAGGCAGCCAAAAGGATTGTTTGCTACCGCTGCCGGCAAGCGGGACATATTGCAGCAAATTGCCCGGTTGTGGAGGAACCCATGCAATGTGACTTTCTGACGGACAGACGTCAGTCGCTGTGTGCGACAGTCGCATGCACTGCCATTCGGGGAACTGAGAAACATTTATGCAAAATGTGTATTAATGGTAGAAATGTTGTGGTATTACTGGATTCAGGTAGCCTTGTGACCCTGATAAAGGCTGAATTAGTTAAAACAGAGGTCTCTGGGAATAGCAAGGTAGCTGTTATTTGTGTGCATGGGGACACCCGAGAGTATCCAGTGACTACAGTGTGTTTCAAGACCCCCAAAGGTACCCTCTCTCATCCAGTGGGGTTAGTATCTCAACTACCGCATGATGCCATTGTGGGAAGGGATTTTCCGAAGTTCTGGGAACTGTGGGATGATCCTGAGCCCCCCACTGGTGCCCCTATGTACCAGGAAGGTGATAGCCAGAACTCCTCTGAGAGTGGTGAGGACTCTCCAGAATTTCCCTTGTCAGTATTGGCAGGCGAGACTCAAGAAACTGGAGAGGAGCCCACCTCCTCAGACGAAAACCTACCGTCTGTGGAGTTTTCTGATCTTGAGGTTCACAGGGAAAATTTTGCCACAGAACAGTTAAAAGACCCCGCCCTAATAAAGGCACGGGAAAACGTAGTGGAAATAGATGGCGAGTTAGTGAACCCAGATAATACCTGCACTTACCCATACTTCAGCGTAGAGAAGGACCTACTGTATCGGGTGGCAAAAAGGGCAGAAGAAACCGTTGAGCAGCTTGTGGTGCCCAAACCTTACAGGAAGTTGGTGTTGGAGTTGGCCCATGGGCACATTCTTGGAGGTCATCTGGGGACAGAGAAAACCCGAGAGAGGGTATTACAGAGATTCTATTGGCCTGGGGTGATGAAGGACATAGAAAATTATTGTTCCTCCTGCCCTGTGTGTCAGAGGTCGGCCCCGATGCCACATTTCCGTAGCCCGCTGGTCCCTCTACCCATCATTGAGGTCCCGTTTGAGAGGATCGCAATGGATTTGGTAGGTCCTATAATCAAGTCCGCTAGGGGGCACCAGTACATATTAGTTATAATGGACTATGCCACCCGTTATCCAGAAGCGATCCCTCTCCGAAATACCTCGGCCAAAACCATAGCCAAAGAGCTATCTCTTGTTTTTAGCCGGGTGGGTATTTGTAAAGAACTGCTTACGGACCAAGGTACACCCTTTATGTCCCGGGTTATGAAAGAGCTGTGTAAATTGTTCAAAGTGACGCAATTGCGTACGTCTGTGTATCACCCCCAAACCGATGGGCTGGTTGAAAGATTCAACAAAACCCTAAAACAAATGTTGAAGAAAGTGGTGGATAGAGATGGAAAGGATTGGGACTGTCTACTTCCTTATTTGATGTTTGCTATTAGGGAGGTGCCCCAATCCTCTACGGGATTCTCCCCCTTTGAGTTACTGTATGGGAGACACCCAAGAGGGCTGTTGGATATTGCCAAGGAAACTTGGGAAAGTGAGAGTTCTCCCCACAGGAGTGTGATTGAGCATGTCGCCCTGATGCAAGATCGAATTGCACAGGTAATGCCCATCGTGAAGGAACATTTGGCCCAAGCGCAGTTGGCACAGCAGAGAGTGTACAACCGTGGAGCCAAGACCCGTACCTTTTCCCCGGGGGATAGGATATTGGTACTTGTCCCTACGGTTGAAAGTAAATTCCTTGCCAAATGGCAAGGCCCCTACGAGATAATGGAAAAAGTGAGCGAAGTGAATTACAAGGTCAGACAACCAGGAAGGCGAAAGCCCGAACAGATCTATCACGTTAATCTGTTGAAAGCCTGGAGGGATAGAGAGTCCCTAGTCGCAGAAACTTGGTCACCAGCTCAAACTGGTTGCGTGATTCCGGAGGTTGGAATAGCAGCCACCTTGTCACAACCCCAACAACAGGAGGTTAAGGAGTTTGTGCTTCGCAACAAGGAGGTGTTCTCTGAGCTGCTGGGACAAACATCTGGGGTAGAGCATGATATTATTACCCCGCCCGGTGAAAGGGTGAAGTTAAAACCCTATCGGATCCCAGAGGCCCGACGGGAGGCAATACGGGAGGAAGTACAGAAAATGCTGAACTTAGGGGTGATAGAGGAGTCCCAAAGTGATTGGTCTAGTCCCATTGTGTTGGTGCCTAAACCGGATGGGAGCTGGCGATTTTGTAACGATTTTCGTCAGTTGAACAAAGTTACAAAATTTGACACCTACCCCATGCCACGTATAGATGAGTTGATCGACCGGCTGGGAACAGCCCGATACATGACGACTCTTGACCTCACAAAAGGGTATTGGCAAATTCCCCTGGCCAAGTCGGCCAAAGAGAAAACCGCATTTGTAACCCCAGACGGGGCGTTCCAATATAAGAGAATGCCGTTCGGGTTACAGAATGCGCCGGCCACATTCCAGCGGAAAATGGACCAGATACTGAGGCCCCATCGGAAGTATGCTGCGGCTTACCTGGATGACGTAATTGTCCATAGCACAGATTGGGCCTCACATCTGCCAAAAGTGCAAGCAGTCCTAGACTCTATCCGGGAAGCGGGGTTTACGGCTAACCCCAAGAAGGGTACACCATTGGCAGGGGAGTAATAAAACCCCAACTCAACAAAGTCGAGGCCATCCAGAGTTGGCCACGTCCCAACAGCAAGAAGCAGGTACGAGCCTTTCTGGGAATCGCGGGTTATTATCGGCGCTTCATTCCCCACTTTGCTTCTAAGGCTGTGCCCCTAACCAACCTGACGAAAGGGAAAGGGTCGGTCATGATTAAATGGACCCCCGAGGCTGAGGCAGCATTCCAATTCTTGAAACAATCCTTATGTAGCCAGCCAGTGTTGTACTCACCCGACTTCTCTAAAGACTTTGTCGTACAAAGTGATGCGTCAGATGTGGGGTTAGGAGCAGTATTGTCCCAGGTCTGGAACGGGGAAGAGCACCCAGTCATTTACCTCAGCAGGAAGTTGAAGTCCCATGAGGTAAATTACGCCACGGTTGAAAAGGAGTGTTTAGCGGTGAAGTGGGCTCTAGATTCCCTTCGGTACTATCTGCTAGGTAGGCACTTTGACATGGTTACGGATCACGCTCCGTTAAAGTGGATGGCTCAAAACAAGGAGACAAATAGAAGAGTAAATAGGTGGTTCCTGGCCCTACAGGAATTCAACTTCACAGTAAAGCATCGCCCTGGCGTTCAAATGGGGAATGTGGATGCTTTGTCTCGAGTACATGAATGCCTGATTGCTGGTGTTCCAACCCCAAGGTTAAAACAAGAGGGGGGGGTATGTGACAGCAGGAAGGTAAAGTCACCTGGTTGCATCCAGGGGGGTAGGTATATTTCTCCCAGATTCAGGCTTTATGCCGACTTATACAACTAGGGAGAGAGTTGATGAAGCCCAGCTGAGGCTAGTGGGCTCATGGATGATTCATACCTCTAGGGAGAGTGCTGGGCGTCGTGCAGGCAGGGAGTTGATGAGACCAGCTGAAGCTTGTCAGCTCGTTTAAGGCCTCTATAAAAACTCCCAGCTTCATTAGGTGTTTGCTCATGCCTGGACCCAGACCTGTGTGGACTGTCTAGGGAGAGTGAACCCCTGTGCGGTGAGACAAAGCCTGTGTGGCTATTTGTTTGGACATTTACTAAACCAGGGACTTAGGGACTAGGACAGCACCAGGCTGATCCCAGTTGTTAGTTAGGGAAACCTGCATGTTTAGTCAGAGGTCAAGCTGACCAGGATTTATTTTGTTTATGTTTCTTTTTGATTTGCTGTGTTTTTGTCACTGTAAATAGAGAAATAAACCGCACCTTTTGATCTTGAAAACCACAACCTCCGTCTGCTGGGCCTGTTTTTGTGTGGGGAGCCCATCCAGGGGGTCACACACACCCGCTACCGAGCTAACCCCCTCACAATATATATATACACACATCCCACCTTTTGTGCAGCTACATCTCACTGCAGGCCATTAGTATGTCTGGAAGGCAAACAAGGAGAGGCAAACAGTCAGGAGGCAATAAAAGAGGGCAAGCAGGCTCTGTGTCTAGAGGCAACAGTGCTGGTCGTGGACACGGTGCATTCTCATCAGCACGTGGCCGTGGGACACGCTTGTCCTTCTTTTCGGCAGCTGGCCATGTTGAGCTGCAACATGCCCAAGACTTGGTAGAGTGGATGACCAAGCCGTCCTCATCCTCCTCATCCTCTCTCACCCAGGCTCGGGGTACTTGGTCTGGCAAAGCAGCTGCCAAAGCGGTCTCTTCCCTCGGCTCAATGGCATCAGTCACTCCTTCCCTAGCCCCACCATGTCCTCCTGAGGAGTCCCCCTGTAGAATATATGGATTAATATCTAATATTCTTGTATCTCAAGGGCGTTTCTGAATGAATTGCATTTATAGTCAGGTTGACTTAAAAATAAAGTGAGTTTATTTTCTCACAGGTGGCATCATAAATACTATGAAAAAATAGTATAACAGTTCAGTTCAGTGTAGGTAAATATATATAAAATAGAATAGATTGCTGTAGCAAAGTTATGAAAGCATGTGTGCTAGTTGCAGACTCCATCTTCCATGCTGTTCTCTGCGTGTTCCCAAAGTGAAGCCGGAACAGGAAATGACGTTCTTAGGCTTCTGGTAATTCAGCTGTTCTTCTTGTCAATCTTAGTGTAAATGTGTCAATGTTATCTCTCTAAAGTGGATGTGAGTAAGTGAGTGAGTCTTCATGTGTGTTCGTGTCAGTATGCTGTGCAAGTGTGTCGTATAAGTGTGTTGTGCTTCCTCCCATCTCAAACTATAGGCTTATATATATCTTTACATATGTACGTCACCTCATACAAACTTAGAACCTTGTATGGCACACATTAATTTCTGCTAACTTCAGCAATATGTTATACCAATAGAATATATTGGCTCAGAGACATATGGAGTTTGATTGACAGGCACACATGTAGCACTCTATACTTGGAGTGGTGTGCTGATGATGTAATATCATCATAACCAAATGTAGCGGCCTCACCCTCTCTCCATCTTTATCGGTTACACACCAACTCATGTCTAGGGGTTCCTGGGTTGTGAGAGTGAGATGCGCCACGGCCCATGTCCTCCCCATTGTAGTAGGGAGGTGAAGGCCACTTCCTGATGTTTCCTCGGGCCGGTGTGTTCTGTGAATGCACTGAGTCTGTAATTGCAAGCTCACCAGCCTCCCCTTTGTTTCCAGTAACTGGAGTTCACACACCGGAGAAAGGTCCAACACTTGTTTATTTGATACTCCAATACGCAAAGCACAATAAACAGTTCTTTTGCAGCAAACTGGTTGGGACCTATAACCTTGCCAACGGTGGGGCGAGCAGATCGAGGCACTTCCTAAAGTTTGAGTTCTATGCCACTGTACTATGACCAGCGGCGCCTAAGCCAATCCGGCTGTTACAGAACAGGAAGGATGGGGTCTCTTCCAGCAACCCCTATGAACAGCAATGGAGCCCTCTTCGATACGCTGTGGCCCCTATCAGGGGGATGTGTCCTCCCAAGAGAGTTCCCAGAGGCCCACTGTCACCGGGTTGGTGCTGCTCCGGGTCTCCAGTGGGTAACCTCCCCGGCCTCCTCACCTCAGGTACGAGTCCCTCCGCTCAGGGACCCTCGGACAGTCCACCCTAGCGGGACCCAGTCGAAGGTACTGGGCCCCAGGCCTCCTCGATAGTACCTCACCCCAGGCTAAAGGTGCCTGGGATGGACGCCAACATGACTCCGGACCAGGCCATGGGCACCTGGACCAGACTCCTGGATCTCCCGCACCCAGGCCTAAGGGCCCTGGGTGCAGACCGCAACCCTCCTCCTCCGAGGACCTCCTTCTCCGCAAGACGACGACGACGACCCCGTGGTCAGGGCGTCTCCCCCTTTTATCTCCTCCCTTCAACGGCCCGGCGGGTTCCCCGCCCCAGCCATACCATCTCCGGGAAGAGACCAAACAGGGAGCACTGCAGGGGATGATTCTACCTGAAGCCCGTGGGTACCCCGCCACCCACAGGCAAAGGAGAATATTACATCCTCCAATCCTCCACGAAACAAAAAGGGGTCTGAATCCTAACACAATTATACACCTGGGTCACACTATTGCCCAGGTGTATCCCATCAATTTGAGGACCCCGCTACACACTCCCCCCTGTAATTTGACGCTGGTCCCCAGCGTCAGGTGCACACCCATACCTCCCATAAAGTGGTGGCATGGAGTGAAACCCCTGAAGCAATTCCTCTACATTTTTTTCCCAAGTGCCAAGACCTGCTCAGGGAATGGGGAACATATAAAACAACTTATGTCATAAAACACTTTAAACATCTGCCTAGTCACAGCCCCTCTCCCACACTGTCTAAGAGCCACCCACTCTCAATGGTCTTGATTGACGATTCTCCTGCAGGGGAAAGAAAAAAAACAACATCCTAACATAATTTTGTGTCATTTGGGATGAGTGGGCCCGTCAGCCGAGAGACCCACTCACTCCAACAAGCAAGGTGATGTGTGGGTGAAATATTTTCAAACATTTGTTGCGCAACACTGCCACCTGGTGACAGCGCCGCGGTCATGACACTCAACGAATCTTCGTTCTTCCAGCTTTCCCTACTCTGCCACTATTCCCAAATGTCCTTGCCTTTGGCACATGAAGAAAAGGGGAAACACGAAAACACAACAGTCCCCAAGTCTCCAACGAGAAAAAGAAAAGCCCAAACAAAAACAAAAACAGGGCACAGTCCTGCGTGTCTGGGAATGGCTCTTCCAGAAAGTTCAAGTGCACAAAAGAAATAAACAGGAGTTCTTTTCTCCTATAAGTAAAACTTTGGATCCGGCAGGTACAGGGGTTTCAGGTGTTTGTCAAATGCCTCTATCGAATACTCGACATCTTCTCCTTCTCTTCTGCAAATGACTATCTTGTCAGCATGGATATGGCGCCCCAATTTCCATTCAGCTTTGCAGTCCTCAAACCTCTTAGACACTGCCGGCACACATTCCAGGTACCTGCGAGCATGGGGCACCTTCAACTTGTCCCACACAAACTCGTCATACCATCTTGTTCTCCAGACTTCCACCTCATACAGCAATTCCCGGGGTAGATACGGGTACTCCCACCCATATTCCCGAGCTACTTTGTGGCAAAACAGTCTCTGCAAGCGGGCCAAAGGTGGCATAGTGGCTTTCTCTCCAGTTCCAGGCAGCACAATAGCTTCTGGATGCCGAGGTGCCTTTACCAGCTCCCTGGAACTGACTTTCGGCGCTCTCACAGAAGCGCGGGGTATCCCCACAACCAAAGTAGGTGGGGTAACAGTAGGTGAGGACACAGGTGGAGGGGTAGGCTCCCTCGCAAGCTGCGGGTCTTCCACCCGAGGCGTGCTATCTCCTGTGTACATAGGTGAATCCCGTACCGCACGGGAAGCAAGAAGTGGCACTCTATCCCAGCCCTTGCGGCTGAACAGTTCGTCTATCTCGCCATCATCTCCGCAATCAGACAGCGACTCTAGGTCGGAGGTGTCATACATCTCCGCAGGCAGATATCTACCGGTGGACACAGAATCATCTTCTCTGGGGGGTTCCACCTCCAATGGGCCCCCGACACCTCCAACCACCACCACAGTCCCAGCCCCTGGCTCACCTGACCCTTGTAGAAGACTGGGATGTCCGGGACTTCCATCTCGACCGGCGCCATCCAGGCCAGGCAAGCAGCGGGGTGAAGCTCGACCACGTCCATAGGATGCCTGTACTAGGCCAACTTTCCTCTTCGGTGGTGGGAGCAGAGAACTTGTGGCGACCGAAGCAGCATCTTCGGATTTTTCTCTGTTGGGCAGTCCATCGCCCTGGTCAGCGCGCACGGGAACCTCGACAAAGGCCTTGATCTCCCCTTCCGGAGTAGCAGTACCCGTGAGGTGATTGAGGCGAAGGGCCCGGGGCCTTGCTGTGGACGACTCGACCTCAAAAAGGAATTCTCTGCACTCCTCACATCGCCCGAATGGCTTCAGGGTGACCACCAGTCCCGAGCAGCCGGGACAGATCACACCGAGGGCCTCCGTGTCTCTGCAGGTGTACAGAGCCAACCGCCCTCGGGGCCTAAGTCTTATCCCTGTGTCTGTGATGGGGGCAGCAAAGGAAGTCATTCTCGTGGGGTGAGGAACCATAATCCACGGGGCACTTGAGGTCATCCCGACTGTTTGCTGCTCCATCATGCACTGACCCCGCGCCGGAGTCTCCACGTGTATCCCCACACTTGGCCAGACTCCTCCCATGAGCTGTACATTTTCGCGGGCTTCCTCTTGACTCCGCCCACGAACGATGTCGCCATGGGGTGCCTCGTGGCGCAGTGCGTTAACAGTCCCCACGTGCAGTACGTCACACGGCTGGACCTCTCCCTTTTTCCGCTCCTCCGCATGGGCCTTTCCCGTGTTAGGGTCATTTCCACAACTCCGAGCAGGGACGCACTTTGGCCAGTAATTTGGCCGATCTGCTCGGAACTCCTCTGGGCAGCAAAGTTCAAATGTAGACATTCTCAAGTCCATCTTTAGAACACACTCTATCCCGGACGAGCCCCACGTGTAGCGGCCTCACCCTCTCTCCATCTTTATCGGTTACACACCAACTCATGTCTAGGGGTTCCTGGGTTGTGAGAGTGAGATGCGCCACGGCCCATGTCCTCCCCATTGTAGTAGGGAGGTGAAGGCCACTTCCTGATGTTTCCTCGGGCCGGTGTGTTCTGTGAATGCACTGAGTCTGTAATTGCAAGCTCACCAGCCTCCCCTTTGTTTCCAGTAACTGGAGTTCACACACCGGAGAAAGGTCCAACACTTGTTTATTTGACACTCCAATACGCAAAGCACAATAAACAGTTCTTTTGCAGCAAACTGGTTGGGACCTATAACCTTGCCAACGGTGGGGCGAGCAGATCGAGGCACTTCCTAAAGTTTGAGTTCTATGCCACTGTACTATGACCAGCGGCGCCTAAGCCAATCCGGCTGTTACAGAACAGGAAGGATGGGGTCTCTTCCAGCAACCCCTATGAACAGCAATGGAGCCCTCTTCGATACGCTGTGGCCCCTATCAGGGGGATGTGTCCTCCCAAGAGAGTTCCCAGAGGCCCACTGTCACCGGGTTGGTGCTGCTCCGGGTCTCCAGTGGGTAACCTCCCCGGCCTCCTCACCTCAGGTACGAGTCCCTCCGCTCAGGGACCCTCGGACAGTCCACCCTAGCGGGACCCAGTCGAAGGTACTGGGCCCCTGGCCTCCTCGATAGTACCTCACCCCAGGCTAAAGGTGCCTGGGATGGACGCCAACATGACTCCGGACCAGGCCATGGGCACCTGGACCAGACTCCTGGATCTCCCGCACCCAGGCCTAAGGGCCCTGGGTGCAGACCGCAACCCTCCTCCTCCGAGGACCTCCTTCTCCGCAAGACGACGACGACGACCCCGTGGTCAGGGCGTCTCCCCCTTTTATCTCCTCCCTTCAACGGCCCGGCGGGTTCCCCGCCCCAGCCATACCATCTCCGGGAAGAGACCAAACAGGGAGCACTGCAGGGGATGATTCTACCTGAAGCCCGTGGGTACCCCGCCACCCACAGGCAAAGGAGAATATTACATCCTCCAATCCTCCACGAAACAAAAAGGGGTCTGAATCCTAACACAATTATACACCTGGGTCACACTATTGCCCAGGTGTATCCCATCAATTTGAGGACCCCGCTACACAAACATCTCCTATATGAACATATATTACTAACAATAAAATAACTATTAACTAATACATACTAGTATGACTAAGACTTCACTTAAACAAACTTAACAAGAGATATAAAGAAATATATTATTTATCTCACTACGTAAATACTGATCTATTCTGGAGATCTATTCTTGTCACCCTACACCAAGATGCCTTATATGTCATACTCAAATTGGCTTCACCAGAAATATCCAGCAATCAGCTTTAGATTGAAGAATCATGTCACATCAATTGATCAAGGTCATTCACTCATACCTAATTTACTAGGATTAATCATAAAACCAAATATGTTTTGCAAGCTTGCCTTATATTAATATAACACCTATAAGTGCCGAATTATGAATTTGAAATATTCTAACAATCCCCCCTGAATTATGATTAATCATATTAAAATTATTAAATATCATTCATACATTCATATCACAATCTCTCCTCCTTGTATCAAATGATTGGACACAATATTCCTCAGAACTGAAGCAGCTAGAAATATTTCTCCTTCTAAATGCTTTTCTCTTTACTTTTAACTCTTCTTAGATCTATCTATTCAAAATTTTAAAATAATGATATCGTTTTTTTTTTTTTAAATATAACATAATGATGACTAATATGAATAATTATTAATATTAATAATAATAATAATAATGATTATTATTATTAAAATAAGTAAATGATGCAATAATATATTTCCATACTTGTGCTCAAAGAATATTTTAGCTCTTTGGAAATATACTTTACACTCTAAAACTTTTCATAACTTTCCATTTTTCTATTAAGAGTGATATGTTTTTTTAAGTTATGAACAAAAGATGTTCTATTAACTAGAATGATTGTGCAGTTCATAAATATAGGAATGAAGAAAAATAAAGAAAAATAATAATAATAATCCTAACTTAATATGAACATTAATATCAGAATAATTGGATAATTAAAAAGTGTATATGTGGACAAATGTTTCAGTCCCAAGTTATTTATCTATAGTAGATAGATAGATAAAGTTCCTTCTGATTTATTTTTTCTTCGTGAAATGTCTTTAAAATTTCTTCAAGTTCTGTTAGGTTAGAAAAACCTTGTTGACTAGGATAAAATAGTCAAATATGAAATAAAATATTTTGTCCAATATTCTTCCCGAAAGGATCTCTTTAACGTTGAATTTCTTGATATATTCTTTGCTCTTTATAGGAGCCTGTTATCCTCCATATTTGTTTGATTTTAGATGCCATATCGTATTTAGAATTTCTCGTCTTCAACCGTCTGTTACTGGACTGTTGTCCACATCTGATGCAACACAAACGCCTCTTGGTTGATAGGTTCTGAACCGTCTTTTTTCTCGAGACTTGAATATTTGCAAAACTGCGCTAATCTCTTCCCCCTCAGCAAGGATCGAGATTTCCGTAAAAATAGAAATATGACGGCATTGTCTGGCTCGCCAAATTGTTAAATATATGGATTAATATCTAATATTCTTGTATCTCAAGGGCGTTTCTGAATGAATTGCATTTATAGTCAGGTTGACTTAAAAATAAAGTGAGTTTATTTTCTCACAGGTGGCATCATAAATACAATGAAAAAATAGTATAACAGTTCAGTTCAGTGTAGGTAAATATATATAAAATAGAATAGATTGCTGTAGCAAAGTTATGAAAGCATGTGTGCTAGTTGCAGACTCCATCTTCCATGCTGTTCTCTGCGTGTTCCCAAAGTGAAGCCGGAACAGGAAATTACGTTCTTAGGCTTCTGGTAATTCAGTTGTTCTTCTTGTCAATCTTAGTGTAAATGTGTCAATGTTATCTCTCTAAAGTGGGTGTGAGTAAGTGAGTGAGTCTTCATGTGTGTTCGTGTCAGTATGCTGTGCAAGTGTGTCGTATAAGTGTGTTGTGCTTCCTCCCATCTCAAACTATAGGCTTATATATATCTTTACATATGTACGTCACCTCATACAAACTTAGAACCTTGTATGGCACACATTAATTTCTGCTAACTTCAGCAATATGTTATACCAATAGAATATATTGGCTCAGAGACATATGGAGTTTGATTGACAGGCACACATGTAGCACTCTATACTTGGAGTGGTGTGCTGATGATGTAATATCATCATAACCAAACATCTCCTATATGAGCATATATTACTAACAATAAAATAACTATTAACTAATACATACTAGTATGACTAAGACTTCACTTAAACAAACTTAACAAGAGATATAAAGAAATATATTATTTATTTCACTACGTAAATACTGATCTATTCTGGAGATCTATTCTTGTCACCCTACACCAAGATGCCTTATATGTCATACTCAAATTGGCTTCACCAGAAATATCCAGCAATCAGCTTTAGATTGAAGAATCATGTCACATCAATTGATCAAGGTCATTCACTCATACTTAATTTACTATGATTAATCATAAAACCAAATATGTTTTGCAAGCTTGCCTTATATTAATATAACACCTATAAGTGCCGAATTATGAATTTGAAATAATATTCTAACACCCCCGAACTGTTTGACCACAGTGTTGGGTACATGCTCCAGGAGGATGCCCAGCGTTTTGAAGGCTCCGATGATGGAAGCCAGCTGGAGGAATGCAGTAACGTGAGCCCAGAGAGAGGGGGTAGTAACGTGAGCCCAGAGAGAGGGGGTGCCCAACAAGGACAGCTATCTGGCAGTCATGTCCCCCCCCCCAGATGCAGCATACTGCCAGATTTGCTCCAGTGATGAAGAGGGAGGGGGTGATGAGGTCACTGACTCCACATGGGTGCCTGATAGGAGAGAGGAGGAGGAGGAGGCTCATCTCCAATAAACATCTTCAACGAGGCAGGATGCCCTCCAGGGGCCAGCTTAAGGGCAGCACACCGACTGCATCACACCGCAGAGCTCCGCATGTGCAGGGCGCTGCTGTGTCTGCGCGTTATTCCAAAAGTTCTTTTGTGTGGGCCTTTTTTCAGACGTGCAGCAGATCGCACCATTGCCACTTGCAACATATGTCTGAAGCATATCTCGCGTGGCCAAAACATCAGCCACTTGGGCACCACGTGCTTGACCAGACATATGTCGACCTGCCATGCAGTTCGTTGGCAAGCATACATAAAAGACCCACACCAAAGAACAAAGCAGACTTCTCCTTGCTCCTCTTCAGCTGGGATCTCCAACCCCACTATACCTTCAGTCCTCTCTGAAACCTGCACTGAGAGGAATGAAGGTGTAGAATTAGGTGTGTCACAGCCAAGTACTTGCGGGCACTCTGCTAGCAGTACACCGACGTCCGATTCTAGCAGGCAAATTTCCCCGTCCCAGCTGCTACACCGTCGAAAGAAGTTCGCTCCCAGCCATCCACATGCCCAGCGGTTGAATGCTAGCTTGGCTAAATTGCTAGCGCTTCAACTGCTGCCTTTTCAGTTGGTAGACTTGGCCCCCTTCCGTGAGTTTGTGCAATGTGCGGTTCCTCAGTGGCAGGTTCCCAAACGCCCCTTTTTCTCACGGAAGGTGATTCCGGCTCTCTACCGGCATGTGGAAGGCAATGTCTTGGCCTCGCTGGACAGGGTGGTCAGCGATGAGGTTCTCATTACCGCTGACTCATGGTCCAGCAGGCATGGACAGGGACGTTACCTATCTTTCACAGCGCATTGGGTGACTCTGCTGGCAGCTGCGAAGGATGCAGGACAAGGTGCAGTAGTGTTGGAGATTGTTCCGCCACCACGCCTCCAAAATGTTACTACTGGTGATTCTGACACACCTCTCTCCTCCACCCCCTCCTCTTCTTCTTCCTCCATGGCCTCTTCCTGTGCTTTGTCCTCGGAACCAGCGGTGCTCCGTAGGCGTTCAAGGGGCTACGCAAGTACGCAGGCAAAAAGATGCCATGCAGTGCTTGAGCTGGTGTGCTTGGGGGACAGGAGCCACACTGGGGCAGAGATTCTGTCAGCTCTGTAGGGGCAGGCTCAGAGGTGGTTGAGGCCACACCAGCTTAAGCCAGGAATGGTGGTTTCCGACAATGGCACCAACCTCCTCTCCGCCCTCTGAGAGGGACACCTGACCCATGTGCCCTGTTTGGCTCACGTCCTTAACTTGGTGGTGCAGCGGTTCTTGGGCAGGTACCCAGGCTTACAGGAGGTCCTGAAGCAGGCCAGGAAACTCTGTGGGCATTTCCCCCGGTCATATAATGCCAGTGCTCGGCTGGCTGACCTGCAAAAGGAATACAACCTGCCCAAGAACCGCCTAATCTGTGACATGCCCATCAGGTGGAACTTTACGTTGGCCATGCTGCAGCGGCTGCACACGCAGCAGAGGGCCATCAATGAGTATGTGTTACAATATGGCACCAGGGGAGCTTGGATTTTTTTCCCCACGCCAGTGGGCCATGATCAGGGATGCATGCACTGTCCTGGCACCATTTTAGGAGGTCACGAGGATGGTGAGCAGTGACAGTGCATGCATCAGTGACACTGTCCCTCTTGTCCACCACACTGTCCCTCTTGTCCACCTGTTGGAGCACACGCTGCGTGGAATAATGGACAGAGCACTTGAGGCAGAACAGAGGGAGGAAGAGGAGGACTTCCTTACCTCTCAAGTCCCCCTTTATCCAGACAGTGTTCCTGCTGGCCGGCCTATCACACAGGAAGAGGAGGAGGAGGAGGAGGAGGAGGAGGATTGTGTCAGCATGGAGGTGGAGCCTAGCACTCAGCATCAGCAGCAGTCTTCAAGGGATCGATTACAGTCCCAAGACACCCATGGACTTGTACATGGCTGGGAGGAGGTGGCTGCGGATCATGTCGTCCTGAGTGACCCAGAGGACTCCGGACAAAATGCCTCAGGAAACCTACGCTGCATGGCCTCCCTGATCCTTCAAAGCCTGCGGAAGGATCCTCGTATTCTTGCTATCAAGGAGAGGGATCATTGCTGGCTGGCAACCCTCCTTGATCCACGTTACAAGGGTAAGGTTGCGGACCTTATCTTGCAGTCGCAGAGGGAGCAGAGGATGAAGCATCTTCGGCAGGCCTTGCAGAAAGGTCTGTGCAACGCGTTCCCAGAGACAGGGAGGTTACAAATTCCTGGTCCTGGACAACGTGTTGCTAAGGCTTCGGTCAGTCAAAGAAGGAGCGGTGGAGAAGGTGGCCGTCTGACCGATGCGTTCAGACAATTTTTTAGTCCGCAGCCCCAAGGTATGATCGGTTCCAACAACCATCGCCAGCGTCTGGTTTACATGGTGCAGGAAAACCTAGGGGCAAGATCAGACTTGGACACCTTCCCCACCGAAAATCCTCTGGGTTACTGGGTCTTGAGGATGGATCACTGGCCAGAGCTTGCACAGTATGCAATTGAGCTACTGGCCTGTCCTGCATCCAGCGTTCTTTCGGAACGCACATTTAATGCTGCTGGAGGCTTTGTAACCGATCACAGGGTGCGCCTGTCCACCGACTCGGTCGATCGACTGACCTTCATAAAAATGAATCAGTCTTGGATCACCACCAGCTACCAAGCACCTGATGCTGATGTAACCGAATATTTTTTTTTTTAAATGTCAGATCCCTTCAAGACTGCCTATGCTGATGCTGAGTGACTATCCTGTTATGCTGAGTGACTATCCTCAATGATCATGCTGATAGCTTGTAAGAACATTTTTGGTTCTGGGCACCGCCACCAGTGGCTAAGGCCCAATTTTTCAGCCCCTGTTTGACAGGGGCGTGTATTTACAATTTTTGATGCAATACTTTGCAGCAGGGCTCATTGCTGCCGCTCCAAGT
Source organism: Rana muscosa (assembly GCA_029206835.1). Taxonomy (NCBI): domain Eukaryota; kingdom Metazoa; phylum Chordata; class Amphibia; order Anura; family Ranidae; genus Rana; species Rana muscosa. Next base: position 66,685,821 of record CM055126.1, read on the forward strand.
ACAGTATCTGTGAGGGGTTGCAGTGTTGTGGCACCAGTGCCTAAGGCCCAATTTTTCTGCCCTTGTTTAACAGGGGCGTGTAATTACAATTTTTGATGCAATACTTTGCAGCAGGGCTCATTGCTGCCGCTCCAAGTACAGTATCTGTGAGGGGTTGCAGTGTTGTGGCACCAGCATCAGTGCCTACGGCCCAATTTTTATGCCCCTGTTCAACAGGGGCATGTAATTACAATTCTTGATCTAAAATTTCACAGCAGGGCCCATTCCTACGCCCACCAAGAGTAACTGTGAGGGCTTACAGTGTTGTGGCAACACCACCACCACCAAAGGCCCAAATTTTCTGCCCCTGTTCAACAGGGGCATGTATTTACAATTTTTGATGCAATACTTTGCAGCAGGGCTCATTGCTGCCGCTCCAAGTACAGTATCTGTGAGGGGTTGCAGTGTTGTGACACCAGTGCCTAAGGCCCAATTTTTATGCCCCTGTTCAACAGGGGCATGTAATTACAATTCTTGATCTAATATTTCACAGCAGGGCCCATTCCTGCGCCCACCACGAGTAACTGTGAGGACTTACAGTGTTGTGGCACCACCACCAAAGGCCCAATTTTTCCTACCACTGTTCAACAATGGCATGTAATTACAATTCCTGATATAATAGTTCACAGCAGGGCGTTCCAGCGCCCACCAAGAGTAACTGTGAGTGCTTACAGTGTTGTGGCAACACCAACACCTAAGGGGCAAATTTCTGCACAGTATATACGACTGGCCCCTACTTTCAAACATCCAACTTACAAACGACTCCTACTTGCAAACGAAAGGAGACAACAGGAAGTGAGAGGAAATCTACCCATAGGAAGGGAAATTCTCTCCTGTAATGCCGCGTACACACGATCGTGATTCACGGCGGTGAAAACACCGCCGTGAATCACGACATGAAATAAAATGAAAAACGAGGGAACGGCATTTTCCCCCACACAGGACCGTTTTTCCCGTCATTTTTTTCTTTGTCGAGAAAAACGACCGTCTGTGGGCTCCGCGGCAGTGTCTCCCTATGGGAAAACTGCCGCGGAAAAAAATGATGGAAAAAACGATGAGAAAATTTAGAACATGTTCTAATTTTTCTCGTCGTTTTTTCTGCCATTTTTCTCAACGAGAAAAACGACATAAAGCCCACAGACGATCGTTTTTCTCGGCGAAAAAAAAAAATGCCGTTTTTCTCGTCGAGAAAAGCGGTCGTGTGTACGCGGCATAAGAGTTAATATGGGAAAAAAGTGTCTCCTCTCCACTGATGCTTTATCACCAATTCTTGTTTCACAAAAAAACCCAAATTTTCAAAAAACATTTGTCATTAGGACGGAAAGTGAAGTGAAATGTTCTGAACAGGGGCACAGACAGCAAAACAAATGTTACAGGGTGATAACCCTTCCCTATGTTTTCCAAAAAGCTTAAAAATAGATTTTTTGGCTGGAGCTACACTTAAACAATGTACCTGTTCAAAATTACAAACAGATTCTACTTAAGAACAAACCTACAGTCCCTGTCTTGTATGCACCGCCTGTATACGGCTGTTCAGAGTATATAGGGCCTTTTTTATTGTATGTGCGGGGTTCCCCTTAATATCCATACAAGACCCAAAGGGGCTGGTAATGGGCTGGGGGGGGGGGTGATGGGGTAGCTATGCCATTTTTCTCAAAGATTTTCATCCATATTACCGGGACCAGACATTACATTAAAGCCGCAAGCAGTTTTAAAATCCTTTTTTTCCTTTAGAAATGTCATTTTGTGCAGGGACAGTTCTAAACACAGGAAACACGCTCCACTTCACAGGCATACTATACACACCCCCCAGGTACGATATTTAAAGCAATATTTCACTTTTTTTTTTTTCACTTTAAGCATTAATAAATTCACTGCTCCCGAAAAAACGTCAGTTTTTAAAACGTTTTTTTGCATTGATACATGTCCCCTGGGGCAGGACCCGGGTCCCCAAACCCTTTTTAGGACAATAACTTGCATATTAGCCTTTATAATTAGCACTTTTGATTTCGAACGTTCGCGTCCATTGTATTTAATAGGGTTCTAACGTTCGCGCAAACTTTCGGTCCGTTCGCTGGTTCTGGTGTGAACCGAACCGGGGGGGTGTTCGGCTCATCCCTACCCAACACACTCCAATACAACAGTAGTAAAAAGAGCCGGCAAGACTGTAATCCTTGAAGTGTCGTTTATTGGTACATCAGAGTAACAATAAAACAATAATGCTGACACGTTTCGGCAATAGCCTTATGCCGCGTACACACGATCATTTTTCCCGTCGGGAAAAATGACATTTTTTTTTTCGCCGAGAAAAACGATCGTCTGTGGGCTTTATGCCGTTTTTCTCGTTGAGAAAAACGGCAGGAAAAACGACGAGAAAAATTAGAACATGTTCTAAATTTTCTCATCGTTTTTTCCATCATTTTTTTCCGCGGCAGTTTTCCCATAGGGAGACACTGCCGCGGAGCCCACAGACGGTCGTTTTTCTCGACAAAAAAAAAATGACGGGAAAAACGGTCGTGTGTGGGGGAAAATGCCGTTCCCTCGTTTTTCATTTAATTTCATGTCGTGATTCACGGCGGTGTTTTCACCGCCGTGAATCACGATCGTGTGTACGCGGCATTAGTCGTAGCTACTTTATTGTTTTATTGTTACATAGTTACATAGTTACATATATAGTTACATAGTTAGTCAGGTTGAAAAAAGACAAAGTCCATCCAGTTCAACCATAAAAAAATAACTAAAATAAAATAAAAAAATATCGTGCAATCCCATATACCCAATTCTATACCCACAGTTGATCCAGAGGAAGGCAAAAAACCCCAGCAGAGCATGATCCAATTTGCTACAGCAGGGGAAAAAATTCCTTCCTGATCCCCCGAGAGGCAATCGGATTTACCCTGGATCAACTTTACCTAGAACTGTTAGTACCCAGTTATATTATGTACATTTAGGAAAGTATCCATGCCTTTCTTAAAGCAATCTACTGAGCTGGCCAGAACCACCTCTGCAGGGAGTCTGTTCCACATTTTCACAGCTCTTACTGTGAAGAAACCTTTCCGCATTTGGAGATGAAATCTTTTTTCTTCTAGACGTAAAGAGTGCCCCCTTGTTCTCTGTGTTGACCGTAAAGTGAATAACTCATCACCAAGTTCACTATATGGACCCCTTATATATTTGTACATGTTAATCATATCCCCCTTATTCTCCTCTTCTCAAGAGTGAATAAATTCAGTTCCTCTAATCTTTCTTCATAGCTGAGCTCCTCCATGCCTCTTATCAGTTTGGTTGCCCTTCTCTGCACTTTCTCCAGTTCCCCGATATCCTTTTTGAGAACTGGTGCCCAAAACTGAACTGCGTATTCCAGATGAGGTCTTACTAATGATTTGTACAGGGGCAAAATGATGTCTCTCTCTCTGGAGTCCATACCTCTCTTATACAAGAAAGGACTTTGCTCGCTTTGGAAACCGCAGCTTGGCATTGCATGCCATTATTGAGCTTATGATCTACCAAAACCCCCAGATCCTTCTCCACTACGGATCCCCCCAGTTGTATTGTCACTCTGATGTACCAATAAACGACACTTCAAGGATTACAGTCTTGCCGACTCTTCTTACTACAGTCTAGGGGGAGGAGCCTGTACACCCGGAGGATGGGGGGAGGAGTTGTAATCATGTCTGTACTCCCTCTTCTCAGGGATTATCACGGATATCCTGCTTTCTCTGGACGATCGCTTCCTGTACCTCTCTAACTGGGTGCACGGCGACATCCGGCAGTATGACATCACCGACACGTCTCACCCCAAACTGGTGGGGCAGGTGAGTGACCCCCTCCCATTTCTGGGTCTGGGCAACCGCAGTCTGTCTTAAACGAGATTTCACGTTAAGTAGGTGGAGGGTTCTTCACAGTAAGAGCAGTATGGGATGAAGTGATAGTGGTGTGGGAAGGGCTCTTTACAGTAAGAGTGGTATGTGAAGGGTTCTTTGCAGTGAGAGTGGTATGGGAAGGGTTCTTCACAGTAAAAGCAGTAAAGTTGTGGAACTTACTATAACAACGGAAAATTATAAAAATAGAAAAGGTGTGATTCTGAGATCCAATGTGTCTGTCTAGTATTTTGTCATCTCATATATTTTTTCCTCCAGATCTTTATTGCTGGCAGCATTCTCAAGGGCGGTGCAGTGAAAGTGCTGGAAGATCAGGAGCTAAAATGTCAGCCGGATCCAGTATTCATCAAGGTAAACGCCCCTTATTGTACCCCCCTCCAGTGCCTGTATGGGGGGGATAGTGACCCCTCTCTTCTTCCTCCTCTGTAGAGTTTGCTCTATTTGCTGTATCATATTATCATTCCTCTATATTCTGATATGTAAACGTTCCCTGGATAATGCTTAGTAAATGTGTCCTGTTGTGTGCAGGGGAGGAAGATTCCGGGGGGACCTCAGATGATCCAACTCAGCCTGGACGGGAAGAGGCTCTACGCCACCACCTCGCTGTTCAGCGTCTGGGACAAACAGTTCTACCCGGACATGGTCAAGTGAGGGACCGCCCGGACCAGGCTCCTCTGTCCCACCCATTCCCCCTTCCCCTTTTCTCTGTCCCACCCCCTTCCCCTTCTCCTGTCCTCTGTCCCACCCCCTTCCCCTCCTCTTGTCCTCTGTCCCACCCCTTCCCCTTTTCTCTGTCCCACCCCTTCCTCTTTCCTCTGTCCCAACCCTTCATCTCCTCTGTCCCAACCCTTCATCTCCTCTGTCCCAACCCTTCATCTCCTCTGTCCCAACCCTTCATCTCCTCTGTCCCAACCCTTCATCTCCTCTGTCCCAACCCTTCATCTCCTCTGTCCCAACCCTTCCTCTTTCCTCTGTCCCAACCCTTCCTCTTTCCTCTGTCCCACCCCTTCCTCTTTCCTCTGTCCCACCCCTTCCTCTCCTCTGTCCCAACCCTTCATCTCCTCTGTCCCAACCCTTCCCCTCCTCTGTCCCAACCCTTCCCCTCCTCTGTCCCAACCCTTCCCCTCCTCTGTCCCAACCCTTCCCCTCCTCTGTCCCAACCCTTCCCCTCCTCTGTCCCAACCCTTCCCCTCCTCTGTCCCAACCCTTCATCTCCTCTGTCCCAACCCTTCATCTCCTCTGTCCCAACCCTTCATCTCCTCTGTCCCAACCCTTCCCCTCCTCTGCCCCAACCCTTCCCCTCCTCTGTCCCAACCCTTCCCCTCCTCTGTCCCAACCCTTCCCCTCCTCTGTCCCAACCCTTCCCCTCCTCTGTCCCAACCCTTCCCCTTCTCTGTCCCAATCCTTCCTCTTCTCTGTCCCACCCCTTCCCCTCCTCTGTCCCACCCCCTTCCCCTCCTCTGTCCCAATCCTTCCCCATCTCTGTCTCACCCCCTTCCTCTCCCCTGTCCCACCCCCTTCCTCTCCCCTGTCCCACCCCCTTCCTCTCCCCTGTCCCACCCCCTTCCTCTCCTCTGTCCGAATCCTTCCTCTCCTTTGTCCCAACCCTTCCCCTCCTCTGTCTCACCCCCTTCCCCTCCTCTGTCCCAATCCTTCCTCTCCTCTGTCCCACCCCCTTCCTCTCCTCTGTCCCACCCCTTCCCATCCTCTGTCCCAACCCTTCCCCTCCTCTGTCCGAATCCTTCCTCTCCTTTGTCCCAACCCTTCCTCTCCTCTGTCCCAACCCTTCCCCTCCTCTGTCCGAATATTTCCTCTCCTCTGTCCCAACCCTTCCTCTCCCTACATCCTTCCTCTCCTCTGTCCCAATTCTTCCTTTCCTCTGTCCCAACCCTTTCCCTCCTGTCCCACCCCTTCCTCTCCTTGTCTCCTTTGTCCCACCCCTTCCCACTTCCTGGCCTTTCTCTCCCTTACCTCCTTTCTGCCCTGCTCAGTCTCCCTCTGAACCTTCCTCTGCCTACCCCAGGCTTGTCTCCCTCTGACCTTTCATCTTTCCCCCCAGGGAAGGCGCCGTCATGGTGCAGATTGATGTGGATACAAAGAAGGGAGGACTCTCCATCAATAAGAATTTCCTGGTGGATTTCGGGAATGAGCCGGAGGGTCCCGCTCTCGCCCACGAGTGCCGCTTTCAGGGAGGAGACTGCACCTCCGAGATCTGGATCTAACTCCCCCCCCCGCTCTCAACTGAAGTCACATGTCAGTAATAGGTGTAGTCTAATGGGAGGGGCTCCCCATCAATCCACATGTCCCGGCTCCAGGTCCATGTTCTGCTGCTTCCACCCCTATAATTAGAAGATGGAAGAGATGATCTGCTCCCCCCTCCCCCAATATATGACATCTTATTGTGATTGCTCCACCCATAATGCCTACGCTGCCGCCTCTTGACCGATGAGGATTTGTTTTCTGTGTTTGATTATTGTCAGTTGATCATTAAAGAGCTGCTCCGCCCAGAACGGAGCGTCATTGCGTCCTCTGCTTGTCGTGTCTTCCTTACACTAGCACAATGTTCCTGTGACTGCTGAGAGTCGATCCGCCCACAACTGACAGTTCAGAGCTTTGAATGATGCTGGATAGTTAACCCGCCATGACAGTTCCTTCTGTCTCTGGAGGACTGTACTGGTGAGTTCTAGACATGTGCAGAACGAAAAACATTGTTTCAATTTCGTTTTTTTACATAAATTAATTTAGTTTAATTAATTTTTCGGAATTAATTTTATTCATTTGAATCGATTAAAGTTTTTGGAATTGAATTCAAATCAAATTCCATTCTAAACCGAAAACAGTTATATTTTTATATTTCTGCTATTCTATTCTTTTCTATTCTAGTCAATCCTATTCTTTTCTTTTTCTATTCAATTTTAATTTATTTTATTCAAATTTTGGAAAATGGTTATATACTTTTATTTTCTATTCAAATTTCAGAATATGGTTATATTCATTCTAATTTTTTTAATATATTCCTTTATTTTCTATTTTATTCTTTTTTCTATTCTATCCGTTTTTTTTATTATTCTATTTAAATTTATTTTATTAGAATTTTGGAAAATGGTTATATTCTTTTTATTGTCTATTCTATTTGAAATTCACATTTCAGGAGATGGTTTTATTCTTCTCCATTATTCTCTATTCTGTTTTATTCTGTTCTTTTATTTTCTATTTTATTATTTTTTATTTTATCTCCCTTTTTTTTCCCCTGTTATATTCTTTTCTTTTCCTTTTTATTTTCTACTCCCTTTTTATTCTCTTCGGAAATTTGAATCCTAAAACGATTCGAATTTTGTCCGAAATTTTGATTAGTTATTTCAGATTATTTTTAAATTTGTTACTATTGTAATTTCGAAATTTGGATACATATAACAAAAAATGTGTGAACGGATCAAACCGCACAGGTCTAGTGAGTTCCCAGCTCCGCCCACATGATATCCTCTTTTTTTTTTTGAGGGGTTCCCACTTTCCCCGGCTGGGTGATTTCATATATTGTGGGTGGAGCCAGGAACACAACCAAGAAATATTCACCAATCAGAGCCCCCACAAGAGAGATGGGCTCCTTGCCCTCCGCTGGGGCTCCGCCCACAAATATCACTTTTGGGTGGAGTGGCCGCCAAGCCAGTCTCCGCCTCCTTACAGCAACATTGGGTTATTTCAACCAATGACTGAGACAAGGTAAACCCCACCCCTATTAAATGTGAAGCCGTCCTCCCCTGTGAGAAGCCTTGGATTGAAACTGACCCTTGGGCTGCCTGCGGCCTCCAGGATGTCGCTTGCTGTGAAGCTGAAGAAGCTTGGCTAGTATCTAGAAGGAGACAGCTCCAACCTGAGGCTTCTCACCTGGGCGGAGCCTCGTACCGCCTGGGGATCTTGAATGAGATGACGGAGCAGACGCTCTTTGTTTTTTTCTTTAGTTTTTTTGCTGTGTCCCCCATTAGGGAGATCCTCTCTCACTTCCTGTCATGTCACTAGGACAGGAAGTGAAGTAACAGCTAAAAAAAAAAAAAGCGCTTGGAGTTTTGCTACAGATAAACTCAGACTGTACAAGAGGTATGATGGAGAGTTAACGACCCCCCTCCCCCTTTAGGGTCACCATTATCTTCTAAATGAGCCCCAAATATCCACTCGAATGACCCCTGTGTTCTCCGCTCCGCCCCTATCCAGCACGGGAAGCCGCAGATTGCTTGTTTGGAGCACTGTAAAAGTTCTGCTGAATCTGGCTCCCAGTGGATTATATTGAACTCTTGTACTGTGTGATGATGGCTGTGAAGCTTCTGTGCAAACCTGATTGGCCAATTGGATTCAGACTCCGCCCCCCAACAAAGTTTGCTCAATCAGCCCCGCCCCCCCCCCCCCCCCCCGAGGAGCCTCCACATGTGGTTAAAAGTGAATTCCGGGCAGAAATAATCCCTCAGAATCTATAATTACAGAATGATACAAAAATCAGCCAATAGAAGTGTGCGATCCTTCCTTTCTACTGGCTTCCTGCTGGGAGGGGGCGGGGCATTCAGTCTGGCCCTGGGAGATGGGAACGCAGTGATTTATCTAGTCCAATAAGGAAGCTGGGGGTGGGTTAGTGACTAAGCTGTGTTGCCAATGCACACTGGAGAAAAGTGAGGTCACCGTCCTGGCTGGGCGGTGTGAACCCAGAGACCGGCGGAGCAGAACCGAAAATCTTCCGGAAGGGCCAATGGATGCCATGGGTGTAGGAAACAGTCCGACTCTGACCCCACCCCCAGACTCAACACTGCAACCCCTGACCCCACCCCCAGACTCAACACCGCCAGCCCTGACCCCAGACTCAACACCGCCACCCCTGACCCCACCCCCAGACTCAACACCACCACCCCTGACCCCACCCCCAGACTCAACACCGCCACCCCCTGACCCCACCCCCAGACTCAACACTGCAACCCCTGACCCCACCCCCAGACTCAACACCGCCAGCCCTGACCCCACCCCCAGACTCAACACCGCCACCCCTGACCCCACCCCCAGACTCAACACCGCCACCCCTGACCCCACCCCCAGACTCAACACCGCCAGCCCCGACCCCACCCCCAGACTCAACACCGCCAGCCCTGACCCCAGACTCAACACCGCCACCCCTGACCCCACCCCCAGACTCAACACCGCCACCCCTGACCCCACCCCCAGACTCAACACCGCCACCCCCTGACCCCACCCCCAGACTCAACACTGCAACCCCTGACCCCACCCCCAGACTCAACACCGCCAGCCCTGACCCCACCCCCAGACTCAACACCGCCACCCCTGACCCCACCCCCAGACTCAACACCGCCACCCCTGACCCCACCCCCAGACTCAACACTGCCACCCCTGACCCCACCCCCAGACTCAACACCGCCACCCCTGATCCCACCCCCAGACTCAACACAGCCACCCCTGACCCCACCCCCAGACTCAACACCGCCACCCGTGACCCCACCCCCAGACTCAACACCACCAGCCCTGACCCCACCCCCAGACTCAACACCGCCACCCCTGACCCCACCCCCAGACTCAACACTGCCACCCCTGACCCCACCCCCAGACTCAACACCGCCACCCCTGACCCCACCCCCAGACTCAACACCGCCACCCCCTGACCCCACCCCCAGACTCAACACAGCCACCCCTGAACCCACCCCCAGACTCAACACCGCCACCCCTGGCCCCACCCCCAGACTCAACACCGCAACCCCTGACCCTACCCCAAGACTCAACACCCCAACTCCCGACTCAAAACCGCAAATCCTGACCCCACCCCCAGACTCAACACTGCAACCCCTGACCCCACCCCCAGACTGAACACTGCCACCCCTGACCCCACCCCCAGACTCAACACTACAACCCCTGACCCCACCCCCAGACTCAACACCGCCACCCCTGACCCCACCCCCAGACTCAACACCGCCACCCCCTGACCCTATCCCCAGACTCAACACCGCCACCCCTGACCCCACCCCCAGACTCAACACAGCCACCCCTGACCCCACCCCCAGACTCAACACCGCCACCCCTGGCCCCACCCCCAGACTCAACACCGCAACCCCTGACCCTACCCCCAGACTCAACACCGCAACCCCTGACCCCACCCCCAGACTCAACACCGCAAATCCTGACCCCACCCCCAGACTCCACACCGCCACCCCTGGCCCCAACCCCAGACTCCACACCGCCACCCCTGGCCCCAACCCCAGACTCAACACTCTGACCCCACCCCCAGACTCAACACTGTGACCTCTGACCCCAGACTCAACACCGAAACCCCCTGACCCCACCCCCAGACTCAACACCGCCACCCCCTGACCCCACCCCCAGACCCAACACCGCCACCCCTGACCCCACCCCCAGACTCAACACCGCAACCCCTGACCCCACCCCCAGACTGAACACTGCAACCCCTGACCCCACCCCCAGACTGAACACTGCCACCCCTGACTCCACCACCAGACTCCACACCGCCACCCCTGGCCCCACCCCCAGACTCAACACCGCAACCCCTGACCCCACCCCCAGACTCAACACCGCAACCCCTGACCCCACCCCCAGACTCAACACCGCAACCCCTGACCCCACCCCCAGACTCCACCGCCACCCCCTGACTTAACACTGTGACCCCACCCCCAAAACCGCCACCCCTGACCCCACCCCAAGACTCAACACCGCCACCCCTGACTCCACCCCCAGACTCAACACTGTGACCTCTGACCCCACCCCCAGACTGTGGGGGTCATGCTGATCCTCTGATCTGTGGATGATTAGGGGAAATATTAGCCGCAGGATAAGCAACCGTGACCGGTCCCCTCCTCCAACAATGACCTCTGACCCCCCATATGGGGGATTGTGGAGAAACTGGGTCCAAGAGCTTGCCATCTACAATTCCCACCGCTCAGGGCGGAGCTACAAAGAGCATGCTGGGACTTGTAGTCCTCCCCATAGAGATAATAGTACATTGTATACATTCTATTATTATTAGCTGGCTCTCAGACAATGCTGGCACTTGTAGCCCCGCCCCTGATTCCATTGATTGGTGTTTTGGCGACTGGGTGTGTTCCCCTTTAAGAGAGAGGCGTGGCCTTACTCCACCGCCCGCCAACCACCCTTGAATGTTGTGACACGGCGCAACCGCCCCTGTTTGGCGCCCTCCACGCTCTGACCAATCGCTATTCAGTTACTAGGCAGAGGTCGGATTATTAGCCAATGAGGGCGCAGGAATATTGTGTTTCCGGGGAAGAGCGGTTTTGAAAGCCAATCAGAAATCCAGCAAAGGGAAGGGGTGGTGGCGGCGGCGGCCAATCAGAAAAGCGGAGAGTGCGGAGGCTCCGGAGCGGCGGTAGGTGATTCCCGGGAATGGCGCCACTGGCCGGGGGGGTCACTGGGAGAGCAGAGCGGCCCCTCCACGCCCCCTGTGGGAGGGGCTTCCCGACAGGCACCAAACTCCGCCCACTTATAGGCTGACAGCGGGCTGAGGGTCAGAAATCACCTCAGAAAAGAGCCGGGTGATGTGTGAGGAGAGAACACCCGCCAAACCGATCTGTGGGGTCACCAGACACTTCTATACATCTGTGGGGTGACCAGACACGGGGCGTCCCCATCTGTGGGGTGACCAGACACGGGGCGTCCCCATCTGTGGGGTGACCAGACACGGGGCGTCTCCATCTGTGGGGTGACGAGACACGGGGCGTCCCCATCTGTGGGGTGACCAGACACGGGGCGTCTCCATCTGTGGGGTGACGAGACACGGGGCGTCCCCATCTGTGGGGTGACCAGACACGGGGCGTCCCCATCTGTGGGGTGACCAGACACGGGGCGTCCCCATCTGTGGGGTGACCAGACACGGGGCGTCCCCATCTGTGGGGTGACCAGACACGGGGCGTCCCCATCTGTGGGGTGACCAGACACGGGGCGTCCCCATCTGTGGGGTGACCAGACACGGGGCGTCCTCATCTGTGGGGTGACCAGACACGGGGCGTCCCCATCTGTGGGGTGACGAGACACGGGGCGTCCCCATCTGTGGGGTGACGAGACACGGGGCGTCCCCATCTGTGGGGTGACGAGACACGGGGCGTCCCCATCTGTGGGGTGACGAGACACGGGGCGTCCCCATCTGTGGGGTGACGAGACACGGGGCGTCCCCATCTGTGGGGTGACGAGACACGGGGCGTCCCCATCTGTGGGGTGACGAGACACGGGGCGTCTCCATCTGTGGGGTGACGAGACACGGGGCGTCCCCATCTGTGGGGTGACGAGACACGGGGCGTCCCCATCTGTGGGGTGACGAGACACGGGGCGTCCCCATCTGTGGGGTGACCAGACACGGGGGGCGTCCTCATCTGTGGGGTCACCAGACACGGGTGGCGTCCTCATCTGTGGGGTCACCAGACACGGGGGGCGTCCTCATCTGTGGGGTCACCAGACACGGGGGGCGTCCTCATCTGTGGGGTCACCAGACACGGGGGGCGTCCTCATCTGTGGGGTGACCAGACACGGGGCGTCCCCATCTGTGGGGTGACCAGACACGGGGGGCGTCCTCATCTGTGGGGTGACCAGACACGGGGCGTCCCCATCTGTGGGGTGACCAGACACGGGGGGGCGTCCCCATCTGTGGGGTGACCAGACACGGGGGGGCGTCCCCATCTGTGGGGTGACCAGACACGGGGGGGCGTCCTCATCTGTGGGGTCACCAGACACGGGGGCGTCCTCATCTGTGGGGTCACCAGACACGGGGGGCGTCCTCATCTGTGGGGTGATCAGACACGGGGCGTCTCCATCTGTGGGGTCACCAGACTTTGGTTTACACACATATATCTATAGCAGGGGTGTCCAAACTTTTTTCAAAGAGGGTCAGATTTGATGAAGTGAACATGCGGGAGGGCCGACCATTTTGCCTGACATTCTGTGAACCATTAAAATTCGGTCTAAGTGTGTTCCTCCGAGCAACTAAACTAATAACACGGCCCAGCGAGAATTCTCCTGCCTTTGTGGCCGTGTGGTGAGGAGATGAGCTCAGGCGTGTTATTTGGAGATACCGTATTTATCAGAGTATAACGCGCACCTTCACTTTAAAAAAATCTTTCATTTTAAATAAAGAACTGTGAATCAAAATAAGGGTCACTGCCCATCAATGCAGCCTCACAAGTGCCCTGAATGCAGCACCCCTGTCATGGATATGCATTAATGTCTGTCTGCCATCTTACCTTCCTCCTCATGTGTTCATCTAGAGCAGGGATTCTCAACCAGGGTTCCGTGGAACCCTAGGGTTCCTCCAGAGGTTGTTAGGGGTTCCTTCAGCATTGGGCAATTTGTGCCTCTCAGATAAGTTTACACTGACCCCATTGATCTTCATAGCTATCTGTAAGGAGGTAATTCTTCCCAATGACCAGAAGGGTAAGGACCATTCTTCCAATTGACCGTCACACTACTGTATCATGAGTTGTAGATCTCTCAATTTTAGCAGGGGTTCCCCGAGACCGGAGAACCATTTCAAGGGTTCCTCTGTGTTGAAAAGGTTGAGAAAGGCTGATCTAGAGACCAGACCTCCTTCATCTGGCTTCCTTTATAATCTCCTCCCAGCCTGACTCCACCCCAGGCCCTATCACTGAACACTATATTAACCTGTGCACTGCAAGCCTGCTTTGCTGATCAACGTGTTTGTTAGGCATTGTGTGTTTGGGTTCCTGCCTGCCCTGTGCTACGTCTGTCTCTCTGTTACGTTATTGGCTTGTCCCCGACTATCCCTGTCTGCTCGTGACCCTTGACCTTCGGCTCGTTCTTCGTTGTCCTTGTCTGCTTGTGGCCCCTGACCTTCAGCCTGTTATTCGGTTCTCTCTTATTGTGTGCTGCTGCTTCCCCTCTTTTCCCCTTATCCTAAGGGGCGTGAGCTAGGAAACTCCAGGGGCCGCGACCTGGTCCCAGCCTGCAGCTAACATCCTCACCACTAGAGGCCCTGGAGAAGACCAGCTGGGTCTTAGACTCCGCGCCCTGGGGAATCTTGGCTCTAGCTTCCGTTTGGATCCCGGTTGTGCTCCTCTGGTCCCGCTTTCCACAACCACCCAGTTCCCTATCCGCAGAAGCCAGCCATAGGGTTCACTACCTCGCGGTGCACTCCTGTCCCCCTACGGTGTGCATCTGTCACCTGGCCACAGGTGACCCTGACAGTTTGATCAGCCATGAACCCGGCTGACATCCCGCTTCCCGCGGATGATCCATTGCAGGGCATAGTTCGCAGACTTGAGACCCAGGAATCAAATCAGACTCAGGTGATGCGATTCCTCCAGGATCTGGCTTCTCGATTCGAGCAGCTTCAGGTCTCCTTGGGAACCCCGAATCCGCAACCCCAAGTACAACCAGCGGCTGTACCTATCGCACCAGTCGCAGCCTCACACTCACTAAGATTGCCAGCTCCGTTCCGTTTCTCTGGGGACTCCAAGGCCTGCAGGGGGTTTCTCAGCCAATGCACAATTCATTTTGAGCTTCAGCCTCAAAGCTTCCTATCTGACCGGGCTAAGGTAGCCTATATCATTTCCCTCCTCTCCGGTGAAGCTTTGGCCTGGGCTGCCCCCCTGTGGGAGAGGAACGATCCGGTGGTTTCCAGTCTGTCCGATTTCTTGAAGCTCTTTCGTAACATCTTCGAAGAGCCGGCTCGGGCTTCTTCAGCGGCTAGTGCTGTCTTACGTCTTCGCCAAGAATCTAGTTCAGTGGGGCAATATGCTCTTCAGTTTCGTATCCACACAGCTGAATTGAGCTGGAATAATGAGGCCCTGGTCGCTACCTTTTTACATGGCCTCTCTGACCGAGTGAAAGACAAATTAGCGAGAAGAGCCATTCCCGTCGGTCTGGATGATGTAATTTCATTATGCAACCAGATCGACATTCGTTTTCAAGAGAGGTCCTTAGAAAAAAAACGCCAGCACTCTCTGGGTCCTAGCCAGTCTGAGCTCCCCTCCCTTCATTCCGTGGAGCATCCTCTACCTGCTGAAGAACCTATGCAGCTGGCCCGGACCAGACTAACCCCCGAAGAACGTGCTAGGCGCAGAACTCTGGGCTTGTGCCTCTATTGTGGGGGCAAGGGTCATTTTCGTGACTCCTGCTCGGGTCTAATACATTTGGAAGGTGGAGTATTGGACCCAGAAACATCACCTTCTCGCCTGCTCTTGCCGGTGTTCCTTCATGTAGGCACTTCTCCTCAGTCAACCCTTGCATACCTGGATTCCGGGGCTGCCGGCAATTTTATGGATTGGAGAACTGCTTCTTCTATGAAGCTTACCCTTTCACCTCTCACTACCCCATTGGTAGTCTCGGCAATTGATGGCACTGTTCTCCCAGGGGGCCCTATTCGCTTCCAGACGCTACCCATTAGGATGTCGGTAGGGATTCTCCACCAGGAGTGGATATCCTTTCTTATTCTACCCAAGGCCTCTACCCCAGTTGTATTGGGCCTCCCTTGGCTACAGCTCCACTCTCCACATGTGGACTGGGTCTCTGGGCAGATCCTGGCCTGGGGTTCCTCATGTTTCTCGTCATGTCTTCTCAAGGTGACCCCCAAGGAGAGTCTTCCGGTTGCTGCCACTTCTGTTTCTTCTGATCTTCCTGCTGCATACAGCGATTACCGGGGTGTGTTCTGTAAGAAATCAGCTGAGGTGCTTCCTCCCCACAGGTCTTTTGACTGTGCTATTGATCTTGTCCCCGGAGCAACTCTACCCAGGGGTCGTACCTACCCTCTGTCCATCCCAGAGACCCAGGCCATGTCGGAGTATGTCGCAGAGAATCTGGAGAGAGGTTTCATCCGGAAATCCTCATCGCCTGCAGGGGCAGGGTTCTTTTTTGTTGCCAAAAAGGATGGTACCTTAAGACCCTGCATCGATTATCGGGGTTTAAATGCGGTTACTATTAAAAATCGATACCCCTTACCCTTAATATCTGAGCTATTCGATAGGTTGAAGGGTGCCTCCATTTTCACCAAGTTGGATCTCAGAGGCGCGTACAATCTCATTCGAATACGGGAGGGTGACGAATGGAAGACTGCATTTAACACTAGAGACGGGCATTACGAATATCTGGTGATGCCTTTTGGTCTGTGTAATGCTCCAGCCGTGTTTCAAAACTTTGTCAATGAAATCTTCAGAGATCTGCTGTACCAGTTTGTTGTCATCTATCTGGATGACATTCTGATCTTTTCTGAAAATCTGCTCGTCCACAGAAACCATGTCCGCACTGTACTTCAACGTCTTAGAGAGAACAATCTCTATGCCAAGCTAGAGAAATGTTCCTTTGAATGTTCTGAGGTCCTGTTTTTGGGGTGCTTCGTCTCATGTTCGGGTCTTCGTGTGGACCCTGGGAAGGTCTTGGCTATCACCAACTGGCCTCTTCCTGCTAGCCTCAAGGCCACACAGCGCTTTCTTGGCTTCACTAATTATTATAGGCAGTTCATAAGGAATTACTCTTCCATTGCCGCGCCTATTATCGCTTTGACCAAGAAGGGTGTGAATGCCAGAGACTGGCCTCCCGAAGCTGTCTCTGCATTTCACAACCTGAAACAGGCCTTTGTTTCTGGCCCCCTCTTGAGGAGACCAAATCCTGGGAATGCATTTTTTATTGAAGTGGACGCTTCCTCAATGGGGGTGGGAGCTGTGCTTCTTCAAATCTTTGAGAAGAGACGCCAACCATGTGCGTTCTTCTCCAAAAAAAATTCTCAGGCAGAGAGGAATTATGCCATCGGTGATCGGGAACTTCTCGCAATTAAATTGGCGTTAGAGGAGTGGCGTCATCTCTTGGAGGGTTCCCCTCACTCCATAACGATCTTTACCGATCACAAGAATTTACAGTATCTACAGAATGCTAAACGTCTGAATCCTAGACAGGCCAGGTGGAGTCTCTTCTTTGCCCGTTTTAATTTCACGATTACCTACAAACCTGGTTCCTGCAACGGTCGGGCTGATGCGCTCTCTAGGTCATTTGACACTTTGGACGAGGAGTCCGCCCCTGAACCTGAGCCGATCGTTCCCACCTCATGCATTGTTGCCCACTCTACCACCCTGAAGTCAAAAATTCCGCCTGGTAAGACCTTTGTCCCCACTGAGCTAAGAGCTAAGATCCTTCGTTGGGGACATGATTCCAAGGTGGCAGGGCATTCTGGATTCCTCCGATCCTTCCTACTCATCAGTCGTCACTACTGGTGGCCTAATCTCCGCTCAGACGTCAAAGACTACGTTAAAGCTTGTCATGTCTGTGCTCAGTCCAAATCCTCCACACAAGCTCCTGCTGGTCTCCTCATGCCCTTGCCCATTCCTAAGGAACCCTGGGCCCATATTGCCATGGATTTTATCACCGATCTCCCACTGTCTGAGAATAATACAGTCATTTGGGTGGTAATCGATCGATTCTCCAAGATGGCTCATTTTGTTCCTCTTCCTGGTCTTCCTTCTGCCCCTGCCTTGGTTCCCATTTTCATTCGGGAAATTCTCCGCCTACATGGGGTCCCTTCTCATATTGTTTCCGACAGGGGAGTCCAATTCACGTCTCGTTTTTGGAGAGCCTTTTGCAAATCCCTCAATATTGTCTTGGATTTTTCTTCTTCTTACCATCCCCAATCCAATGGACAGACTGAGAGGGTTAATCAGGAGTTAGAGGTCTTTCTTCGCACCTTTGTGTCTTCTCACCATGACGATTGGTCCTCTCTACTCCCGTGGGCAGAATTCTCCCATAACAATCATGTGAATACCAGTTCGCAGAAGACACCCTTTTTCACAGTTTATGGAAAACACCCTCAACTTCCTCTTCCCATGATCTGTTCTCCAGACATTCCAGCTTTGGCTTCGGTTCAGGAGTCTCTCAATTCCGTTTGGGGTCACGTTCATGATTCCCTCCGGGCAGCTGCTGAAAAATTCAAAGGCTTTGCCGACCGCCGCAGGCGTAAACCGCCTTCTCTTCAGCCAGGGGACAAAGTCTGGCTCTCTACCAGGAACATCAAGCTCTGAGTTCCTTCTCTGAAGTTTGCTCCACGATTCATCGGTCCATACACGGTAACTGCTAAACTGAATCCGGTTTGTTTCAAACTCCAGATTCCTAAGAGCCTTAAAATCACTAACTCCTTTCATGTTGCTCTTCTAAAGCCTTTAGTCCTCAATAAATTCTCTCGTCCTCTCCCTACCGTGGCGCCTGTCTCTGAGGATAATCAGGAGTACGAGATCAGTCAAATTCTGGACTCCCGACTCTGTAAAGGCGTTCTTCAGTACCTCGTTCATTGGAAAGGGTTTGGTCCTGAGGAGAGGTCTTGGATCACTGCATCTGAGGTCTTTGCACCTCGTCTGTTAAAGGAGTTTCATCTGAAGTTTCCCTCTAAACCTGGGCCCAGGCGGGGAAGGGGGAGGCCTCGTAAGAGGGAGGGTACTGTCATGGATATGCATTAATGTCTGTCTGCCATCTTACCTTCCTCCTCATGTGTTCATCTAGAGACCAGACCTCCTTCATCTGGCTTCCTTTATAATCTCCTCCCAGCCTGACTCCACCCCAGGCCCTATCACCGAACACTATATTAACCTGTGCACTGCAAGCCTGCTTTGCTGATCAACGTGTTTGTTAGGCATTGTGTGTTTGGGTTCCTGCCTGCCGTGTGCTACGTCTGTCTCTCTGTTACGTTATTGGCTTGTCCCCGACTATCCCTGTCTGCTCGTGACCCTTGACCTTCGGCTCGTTCTTCGTTATCCTTGTCTGCTTGTGGCCCCTGACCTTCAGCTTGTTATTCGGTTCTCTTTTATCGTGTGCTGCTGCTTCCCCTCTTTTCCCCTTATCCTATGGGGCGTGAGCTAGGAAACTCCAGGGGCCGCGACCTGGTCCCAGCCTGCAGCTAACATCCTCATCACTAGAGGCCCTGGAGAAGACCAGCTGGGTCTTAGACTCCGCGCCCTGGGGAATCTTGGCTCTAGCTTCCGTTTGGATCCCGGTTGTGCTCCTCTGGTCCCGCTTTCCACAACCACCCAGTTCCCTATCCGCAGAAGCCAGCCATAGGGTTCACTACCTCGCGGTGCACTCCTGTCCCCCTACGGTGTGCATCTGTCACCTGGCCACAGGTGACCCTGACAACCCCCCTTGCCCTGAATGCAGCACCCCCCTTGCCCTGAATGCAGCACCCCCCTTGCCCCGAATGCAGCACCCCCCTTGCCCTGAATGCAGCACCCCCTTGCCCTGAATGCAGCACCCCCTTGCCCCGAATGCAGCACCCCCTTGCCCCGAATGCAGCACCCCCTGCCCCCCTTGCCCTGAATGCAGCACCCCCCTTGCCCTGAATGCAGCACCCCCCTGCCCTGAATGCAGCACCCCCCTTGCCCTGAATGCAGCACCCCCCTTGCCCTGAATACAGCACCCCCCCTTGCCCTGAATACAGCACCCCCCCTTGCCCTGAATACAGCACCCCCCCTTGCCCTGAATACAGCACCCCCCCTTGCCCTGAATACAGCACCCCCCCTTGCCCTGAATGCAGCACCCCCCTTGCCCTGAATGCAGCACCCCCCTTGCCCTGAATGCAGCACCCCCCTTGCCCTGAATGCAGCACCCCCATTTCCCTGAATGCAGCACCCCCCTTTCCCTGAATACGGCACCCCCCCTTGCCCTGGGTGCGGGAGGGGCTGTGATAAGGGGAAAGGTTGGGATGTGGGTTAGGGGAGAGGCTGTGATGTAGGGAAGGGGAGGGGCTGTGATGTGGGGAAAGGGGAGGAGCTGTGATAAGGGGAGGGGCTGTGATGTGGGAAAGGGGAGGAGCTGTGATAAGTAGAGGGGCTGTGGTGTGGGGAAGGGGAGAGGCTGTGATGTGGGAAAGGGGAGGGGCTGCGATGTGGGCAAAGGGAAGAGCTGTGATAAGGGGAGGGGCTGTGATGTGGGTTAGGGGAGAGGCTGTGATGTGGGGAAAGGGAGGAGCTGTGATAAGGGGAGGGGCTGTGATGTGGGTTGAGGGAGAGGCTGTGATGTGGGGAAAGGGAAAGAGGCTGTGATGTGGGAAAGGGGAGGAGCTGTGATGAGGGGAAGAGGCTGTGATGTGGGAAAGGGCTGTGATGTGGGGAAGGGGAGGGGCTGTGATGTGGGAAAGGGCTGTGATGTGGGGAGGGGCTGTGATGTGGGGAGGGGCTGTGTTAAAGGGAAGGGGGCTGTGTTGTGAATGGGAGGGGCTGTGATTACTCTGATTGGAGGATGGATGTGGCGTTGTACACAGACAATAGTGAGGGGGAGGAGCTGACTCTGGTTTATAAAGGGCTGATTTATTTTTATTTTTAACAAACTTTATAAAAGTAGAGCAGGACACTGACAGCCACTCTTCCACCTTATCTGTATGATGAGCCCCCTAACATAGGACTGGCAGAGGTCACACTGACAGCAGAGCTCCACCAATGGCAGGTCAGGGGAGGGTCCACCCCAACTGTGCCCTCCCCCCCCCAGCACGGTGCCAAAGACAGGTGCCTCTTCTGCCTGGTCCTGACCAGAACAATATGCCAAGGGGAATGAAAGGGGGGAAAATAGGGGGGTGGAGGGGGGTAATAAGGGGGAAGGTGAAAAGCACAATGATATGGGGGGGCAGGGTGTTAGGGGGTAGGTATGTGGGGGGGGGTATTAAGGGGGAAGGTGCGGAGCACAGTGATATTGGGGGGGGGGGGGGGACGGGCAGGGTGTCAGGGGGGGTAGGTATGGGTGGGGGGGTAATAAGGGGGGAGGTGAGGAGCACAATGATATAGGGGGGTAGGATTTTAGGAGGCGGGGTAGGTATGGAGGGGATAATAAGGGGGAAGGTGAGAAGCACAATGATATGGGGGGGGGGCAGGGTGTTAGGGGGGTAGGTATGTGGGTGGGGGGGGTATTAAGGGGGAAGGTGCGGAGCACAGTGATATTGGGAGGGGTAGGTATGTGGGTGGGGGTGATGAGGGCAGCACAGGGTGTACTGAGCACGCTCTGTAGGGCGGTCAGCGGAGTGACTGTGGTGTCCCCGGCAGGTCCGGCACGCGGGAGGGGATGGCAGAGGACGCGCTCTATGAAAAGATCTCGAAGAAACGCAGGAGGACACCGAACCCTTCAACCTTCTGCAGAAACTGCGCAGCCGCATCACGTGAGACTCCTCCCACCCTGTGTACCGCCTGACCCTGACCCCCCCCCCTGTACTGTGAGCAGCCCTGGGCCACTGAGCTTACTGTCTTGGCCACATGACAGAGTCTGTCTATCATGTGGGCGGAGCCTGGCCCAGGAGCTTGCAGTCAGTGGGGAATATATTGTGTAGTAATAATGACATCTATGGGGGATGAACGATCTCTGATTGGTTTTTATTTTTTTTTATCAACAGGAAAGCCGTGCAAACCAAAGTGGACAGTATACTGGTACAGAACCTTGTGTGACCTCTGACCCTGAACCCCCTGGCTGTGTGACCCCTGACCCTGAACCCCCTGGCTGTGTGACCTCGGACCCTAAACCTGACTATATTCATGACCCCTGACTCCAGCTATGTCAACTCTAACCGTATACCCTGACTGTATTCAAGACCTTTGACCCTAAACACCTGACTATTCATAACCTTTGACCCTGAACCGTGGCTCTGTGACCTCCTGACCCTAAAACCTGGCTGGCTCTGTGACCTCTGACCCCTAACCATGTCAACTTTAACCTTTATACCCTGACTGTACTCATGCCCTTTGACCCCAAACCCCAGCTGTGTGACCTCTGACCCTGAACCCCGGCTGTTTGACCTCTGACCCTAAACCCCGGATGCGTGGCTTCAGAATCCTGGCTGTATGGGGTGACCACCTGATCCCAATTCCTGGCTGTGTGATATTTGACCCTGACCCTAATCCCTTCCTGTATTTATGACCCCCCGCTGTGTGTGTGTGACCTCTGACCCTGAATTTGCACCTGTGTGATAGCTTTATATTCGACCCTCATACACCTGTTTGTCCCCCCTCCCCCCCAATCTCTCTCCCTGTATGTCCCCCTCCCCTCTTTACCTGTCCCCCCTCTGACCCTCTCGGTGTCGCCCTGCAGGGGGATGTCCAGAAGTTGTCTGACTATGACAAGCTGTACCTGTACCTCCAGCTGCCGCCCGGCCCCAGCGGCCCCGACAAAAGGTAACCCCCCGTACCGGCTTTATCTGTGTTCACTACCCGGCCAATCAGAGGGGCCACAGGCTTTCCTATGGAAGGGTTACAGTGCCTGGAAAAAGTATTCATACCCCTTGTAACCTCATGTTAGAACCAAAAACGTAAATGTATTTTATTGGGATTTTATGTGATGGACCAACACAAAGTGTCACATAATTGTGAAGTGAAAGGAAAATGATAAATGATACAAATAAATATGTGAAAAGTGTGGGGGGGAGGGGGATTTGTATTCAACCCCCTTTACTCCGATAACTAAAATCTAGAGGAACCAATCGCCTTCAGAAGTCACCTAATTAGTAAATAGGGTCCACCTGTGTGTCATGTGATCTCATTTGGCTCCTCCTCCGTACAGCCTGGATGTAGGATGTGTGACCACGGCGGAACACATGCACGCCTGTACGTGGATCCGGAACCACCTGGAGGAGCACACCGACACCTGCCTGCCCAAACAGGATGTCTACGACGCCTATAAGTGAGTGGGGGGGCGGGGTCACAGGTCCCTAGGGGGGAGGGGGTGGGATCTAAGCAATCACGTCTCATGTCACGGTGAGCGCCATCTTTGTGTCTCTCTCTCTACACAGGCGATACTGCGACAACCTCTGCGGGCGGCCGCTCAGCGTGGCCAACTTCGGGAAGATCATCCGGAAATTACAGAAAGTGTAAGAATACATCTGCAAGTCGCCCTCCTTCCTGCACCCACCTCGCTCCTCCTTCCTGCACCCACATCGCACCTCCCTCCTTCCTGCACCCACCTCGCTCCTCCCTCCTTCCTGCACCCACCTCGCTCCTCCCTCCTTCCTGCACCCACCTCGCTCCTCCCTCCTTCCTGCACCCACCTCGCTTCTCCTTCCTTCCTGCACCCACCTCGCTCCTCCCTGCACCCACCTCGCTCCTCCCTCCTTCCTGCACCCACCTCGCTCCTTCCTGCACCCACCTCGCTCCTCCTTCCTGCACCCACCTCGCTCCTCCCTCCTTCCTGCACCCACCTCGCTCCTCCCTCCTTCCTGCACCCACCTCGCTCCTTCTTCCTGCACCCACCTCGCTCCTTCTTCCTTCCTGCACCCACCTCGCTCCTCCCTCCTTCCTGCACCCACCTCGCTCCTCCCTCCTTCCTGCACCCACCTCGCTCCTCCCTCCTTCCTGCACCCACCTCGCTCCTCCCTCCTTCCTGCACCCACCTCGCTCCTCCCTCCTCCCTGCACCCACCTCGCTCCTCCCTGCACCCACCTCGCTCCTCCCTGCACCCACCTCGCTCCTTCCTGCACCCACCTCGCTCCTCCCTCCTTCCTGCACCCACCTCGCTCCTTCTTCCTGCACCCACCTCGCTCCTTCTTCCTTCCTGCACCCACCTCGCTCCTCCCTCCTTCCTGCACCCACCTCGCTCCTCCCTCCCTCCCTCCTGCACCCACCTCGCTCCTCCCTCCCTCCTGCACCCACCTCGCTCCTCCCTCCCTCCTGCACCCACCTCGCTCCTCCCTCCTTCCTGCACCCACCTCGCTCCTCCCTCCTTCCTGCACCCACCTCGCTCCTCCCTCCTTCCTGCACCCACCTCGCTCCTCCCTTCTTCCTGCACCCACCTCGCTCCTCCCTTCTTCCTGCACCCACCTCGCTCCTCCCTCCTTCCTGCACCCACCTCGCTCCTCCCTCCCTCCTGCACCCACCTCGCTCCTCCCTCCCTCCTGCACCCACCTCGCTCCTTCTTCCTGCACCCACCTCGCTCCTCCTTCAGGCATCCACCCCACCTACCTCTCTCCTCCTTCCTGCACCCATCTCGTTTCTCCTTCAGGCATCCACCCCACCTCACCCACCTCGCTCTTCCCTACTTCCTGCACCAACCTCGCTCCTCCTTCCTGCATCCACCCCACCTCACTGCTTCATACCCCATGCTCCTCCGTTCTCCATGCTCATGTTTTCGCCACTGCCCTCGTCCTTCCATCCTCCTCGCTCCCCTCCTTCCCCCTTCTAACTCGCTCCTCCATTCTTCTCCCTGCTCCTCTACCTTCCTTGCTTCTCTTTTCTGCCTCCTCGTTCCTCTGTCCTTCTTCTTCATCCCCTACCCTCTTTCTCCACCCTCTTTTGTATTTCCTTCCTGCGCCCTCCACGCTCCTCCATCCTACTTGTTCGTCCTTCATCTTTCCCCTCTATGCTTGCTTCTCCATCCACCTCGCTCCTCAGATGATATCCTCTTTGCTCCCTTTTCTCACTCCTTCCTCTTTCTTCACCCTCCTTGATCCTCCTCACTCCTCTTTTCTGTCTCCATGTTCTTCCTTCCTTTACCCTTCCTACCTGTTCTTTGCTTCCTCATCCTTAATTCCCCTCCTTGCTCTTCTTCCTCAATCCTCCTCCTTCCCCCAATCCCCCTCCTTAATCTGTAATCCCCCTCTTTTCTCTTCCCCAATTTCTCCTCGATCCTCCTCATTCCTCTTTTCTTCTTCCTCCACCTTCCTCTCTCTTCATCCTCTTCCTTCCTACCTTCTCCTTCCTCTTCCTCGATCCTCCTCTCGCCATTATTCTTCCTTTTCCCCAATCCCCCTCCTCCGCTCTTCACGAAATTCCTCCTCCACCTTTCTCTCTTCACCCTCCATGGTTTTTCTTTCTACCTCATCTTTCCCAAGCCTCCTCTGTCCTCTTCCCCAATTTTTTCTCCTTGATCTTCCTATTCCACCTTCCTCTCTTCATCCTCCTTGCTCTTCATTCCTCCACCTTCCTACCTACTCCTTCCTCTTCTTTCCCAATCCCCCTCTATCCTCTTCTTAAATCCTTTGCAATCCTCCTCCTTTTTTCTTCCCCAATTCCTCCTCCTTCCTCCTTGATGCTCCTCTTTTCTTTCTCTTACACCTTCCTCTCTCTTCATCCTCCATGCTCCTTCCTTCCTCCCTCTTCCTCAGTCATCCTCCTCCTTACTCTTTCTTCCTCCTCCTCCTGATCATCATCCATCCTCTTCCTTCCTCTTCTCATCTCTCGCCCATCATACATCCATCTGACGATCCCCTCTCCTCCTCGTTCAGTCGGAGCTGACAGATCTGGTCCAGTCCTACAATAACGACGTGATAAACGCCTCCTGCGCTCTGATCTGTAATTGGACGGAGAAGATCCTGAAGCGATCGTTCAACAACGTGGTGGAAGTGGCCCAATTCCTGATCCAGCAGCACATCATTAACCCCCGCAGCGCCAACGCCGAGCTCGTCCTCTCCATGGTCCTGTCAGGTGAGAATACACGCCGCCACGCCCTCTCCTCCCTCCTCGCTCATTCCTCAGTCTTTACTCCTCTGTCTTTTTTCCTCCTTCTCCGGAGCAGAAAACTCTCAGAGCGGGGGGCAGAAACTACAGAAGCAGCCGGCAGAAGTGCACGGGACAAAGAGGCCCCCATCCCCCGATAACAGCACGGCAGAGAATAAGGTGAGCTCTGTAGGGGGGGGGGGTAATATACACGGCCCAAATACATAAATGTGGTTTGTTTAACCTGCCAAAGTATTTGTCATTTTGTTTGGATGGTCTTGTGATTTACACATCACAGCGAGGCTGGTGGCTCCACCCTTTCCTGGATGTGGTTTACAGCTTCCTGTTAGGTCCTTTTGCTCACTCTGCAATAAACAGACTTGTGATTGGGCCGTTCATTGTGGGTGGAGCCCTGACACTAAAGCTGAGACAGGGAGCAGTCTGGTCACCTTTTGGTGGTGTGTGCGGGGCGCAAGACTGGCCGAACATTCCTTCCTCTTCCCCAATCCTCCTCCTTCCTCTTCCTCTATCCTTCTCCTTATCTCTTCCTCAATTCTCCTCCCTTATCTCTTCCTCAATTCTCCTCCCTGATCTCTTCCTCAATTCTCCTCCCTTATCTCTTCCTCTATCCTCTTCCTTATCTCTTCCTCTATCCTCCTCCTTTTTCTATCCTCCTCCTTATCTCTTCCTCTATCCTCTTCCTTATCTCTTCCTCTATCCTCTTCCTTATCTCTTCCTCTGTCCTCCTCCTTATCTCTTCCTCTATCCTCCTCCTTTTTCTATCCTCCTTCTCTTCCTCTATCCTCCTCCTTATCTCTTCCTCTATCCTCCTCCTTATCTCTTCCTCTATCCTCCTCCTTATCTCTTCCTCTATCCTCCTCCTTATCTCTTCCTCTATCCTCCTCCTTATCTCTTCCTCTATCCTCTTCCTTATCTCTTCCTCTATCCTCTTCCTTATCTCTTCCTCTATCCTCTTCCTTATCTCTTCCTCTATCCTCCTCCTTATCTCTTCCTCTATCCTCCTCCGTTTTCTATCCTCCTCCTTCTCTCTTCCTCTATCCTCCTCTATCCTCCTCCTTATCTCTTCCTCTATCCTCTTCCTTATCTCTTCCTCTATCCTCTTCCTTATCTCTTCCTCTTCCTTATCTCTCCCTCTGTCTTTCTATTATACCCCAATCCTCCTTCTGTCCTATTATACCTCAATCTTCCTTCGGTCCCTCTATTATACCCCAATCCCCCCTCTGTCCTTCTATTATACCCCAATCCTCCCTCTGTCCTTCTATTATACCCCAATCCTCCCTCTATCCTTCTATTATACCCCAATCCTCCCCCTATCCTTCTATTATACCCCAATCCTCCCCTCTGTCCTTCTATTATACCCCAATCCTCCCTCTATCCTTCTATTATACCCCA
This sequence comes from Rana muscosa, assembly GCA_029206835.1. Taxonomy (NCBI): domain Eukaryota; kingdom Metazoa; phylum Chordata; class Amphibia; order Anura; family Ranidae; genus Rana; species Rana muscosa. Next base: position 66,712,552 of record CM055126.1, read on the forward strand.
ATCCTCCCTCTATCCTTCTATTATACCCCAATCCTCCCCTCTGTCCTTCTATTATACCCCAATCCTCCCTCTGTCCTTCTATTATACCCCAATCCCCCCTCTGTCCTTCTATTATACCCCAATCCCCCCTCTGTCCTTCTATTATACCCCAATCCCCCCTCTGTCCTTCTATTATACCCCAATCCCCCCCTCTGTCCTTCTATTATACCCCAATCCCCCCCTCTGTCCTTCTATTATACCCCAATCCCCCCTCTGTCCTTCTATTATACCCCAATCCCCCCCTCTGTCCTTCTATTATACCCCAATCCCCCCTCTGTCCTTCTATTATACCCCAATCCCCCCTCTGTCCTTCTATTATACCCCAATCCCCCCCTCTGTCCTTCTATTATACCCCAATCCCCCCTCTGTCCTTCTATTATACCCCAATCCCCCCTCTGTCCTTCTATTATACCCCAATCCCCCCCTCTGTCCTTCTATTATACCCCAATCCCCCCCTCTGTCCTTCTATTATACCCCAATCCTCCCTCTGTCCTTCTATTATACCCCAATCCCTCCCTCTGTCCTTCTATTATACCCCAATCCCCCCCTCTGTCCTTCTATTATACCCCAATCCCCCCCTCTGTCCTTCTATTATACCCCAATCCCCCCCTCTGTCCTTCTATTATACCCCAATCCCCCCCTCTGTCCTTCTATTATACCCCAATCCTCCCCTCTGTCCTTCTATTATACCCCAATCCTCCCCTCTGTCCTTCTATTATACCCCAATCCCCCCTCTGTCCTTCTATTATACCTCAATCCCCCATACCCCAATCCTCTGTCCTTCTATTATACCCCAATCCCCCCCCCCAGTCATGTGACCTCTGCTCCTCCAATCACCTTCTTGCTCTATACTAGGACACTACGGTCAGAGTATCCACGTGTGGGATTGGACGAAGCACACCCGCATACAGACGCTGGACCTGGGGGTGGACGGACTGATTCCTCTGGAGATCCGATTCCTGCACAACCCAGGTGCTGCGCCTCCATCTTCCGCTTCTACAAGACGGTGGTGAGCGGCTGTGGGGGATGGGGGCTCAAAGTTTTATTGAGGGGAAAGAAAACAAAAAAATCTTCTGCAGGTGGAATGGCGGGATGTTGGCAAATGTTCCTGTAGATTCTTACCTGCATCCTTCCTTCCTTTTATTTATTTTTTATTTTTTAACCACCTCTAACCCCCGGACCATTTTGCTGGCCAAAGACCGGGCCACTTTTTGCGATTCCGCACTGCGTCGCTTTAACTGACAATTGCGCGGTCGTGCGACGTGGCTCCCAAACAAAATTTACTTTTTTTTTTTTAAATTCCCCACAAATAGAGCTTTCTTTTGGTGGTATTTGATTATTTTTTTTTTGCGCTATAAACAAAAATAGAGCGACAATTTAAAAAAAAAATGCAATATTTTTTACTTTTTGCTATAATAAATATCCCCAAAAAATGTATAAAAAAAAAAAAAAAAAAAATGTTCCTCAGTTTAGGTCGATACGTATTCTTCTACATATTTTTGGTAAAAAAAAAATGCAATAAGCGTTTATTGATTGGTTTGCGCGAAAGTTATAGCGTCTACAAAATAGGGGATAAGTTTATGGCATTTTTATTAATATTTTTTTTTTTTTACTAGTAATGGCGGCGATCTACTTTTTTTTTTTTTTTTTTATCGTGACTGCGACATTATGGCGGACACTTCGGACACTTGTGACACCATTTTGGGACCATTGTCATTTATACAGCGATCAGTGCTATAAAAATGCACTGATTACTGTAAAAATGACACTGGCAGTGAAGGGGTTAACCTGTAGGGGGCGCTGAAGGGGTTAAGTGTGACCTAGGGAGTGATTCTTACTGTTAGGGGGCGTGGCTTGCCGTGACACGTCACTGATCGTTGCTCCCGATGACAGGGAACAGACGATCAGTGACATGTCACTAGGAAGCACGGGGAGATGTGTTTACGCTGACCTCTCCCCGTTCTTCAGCTCTGTGACCCGATCGTGGGACACCGGCGGACATAGAGTCCGCGACAGGGTCGCGAGCGCGACCACGCGGCTCGTAAATTAAAGGGGGCGTATATATATACGTCCATTTGCGCAGCCGTGCCATTCTGTCGACGTATATCCTCATGCGGCGGTCGGGAAGCGGTTAATCCTTTTATTGAACTTCTTCTCCTCTTCAAGTGAGGGACCACCAGGACCCGGCTCCCCTGTCTTTCCCCTTCTTTCTTCTTTCCCACCACTTCCTGGCATTTCTCTCCCTTACCTCTTGTCTCCCTCTGACCTTTCATCTTTTTCCCCCCCAGGGAAGGTGCCGTCATGATGCAGATTGAAGTGAATACAAAGAAGGGAAGACTCTCCATCAATGAGAACTTTCTGGTGGATTTCGGGAAGGAGCCAGGTGGTCCCGCTCTCGCCCACGAGTGCCGCTACGAGGGAGGAGACTGCAGCTCCGACATCTGGATCTAACCCCCCCCCCCCTGCTCTCAACTGAAGTCACGTGTCAGTTATAGGTGTAGTCTAGTGCGAGGGGCTCCCCATCCATCCACATGCCCTGGCTCCAGGTCCATGTTCTGCTGCTTCTATCCCTATAATGAGAAGATGAAAGAGATGATCTGCCCCCCCCCTCCCCCATTATATGACATCATAGCATGACTGCTCCACCCACAATGCCTACGCTGCCGCCTCTTGACCAATAAGGATTTGTTTTCTGTGTTTGATTATTGTCAGTTGATCATTAAAGAGCCGCTCCGCCCAGAACAGAGCGTCACCGAGTGACCGCGTCCTCTGCCTGTGATGTCTTCATTACACTCACACAATGTTCCTGTGACCGCTGAGAGTCGATCCGCCCACAACTGACAGTTCAGAGCTTTGAATGATGCTGGACAGGTAACCCGCCATGACAGTTCCTTCTGTCTCTGGAGGACTGTACTGGTGAGTTCTAGACATGTGCAGGATGAAATAATAGGATTTTTATAACAGCTTACCTGTAAAATCCTTTTCTTGGAGTACATCACGGGACACAGAGCGACATAGTCATTACTAATGGGTTATATAGATACCGTCAGGTGCTGGCACTGGCAACTTCCAAAACCGGAAGTACCCTCCCCTATATAAGCCCCTCCCATCCGGGAGCACCTCAGTTTTGTAGCAAAGCAATAAGTGTCCCCAAAGAGGGGCGGGAGCTCTGTGTCCCGTGATGTACTCCAAGAAAAGGATTTTACAGGTAAGCTGTTATAAAAATCCTATTTTCTTTTTCGTACATCACGGGACACAGAGCGACATAGTCATTACTAATGGGATGTCCTAAAGCAATGCCAAATGAGGGGGGGGGGATACACCATATATAAGCTGAGCGCTATCAGACATGAGGATCTTTTGCGGCCTGCAACACACTGCGCCCAAAGGCGACATCCTCCTGACTTCTAACGTCCATCTGGTAGAACCTAGTAAACGTGTGAACTGAAGACCATGTTGCGGCCTTACAGATTTGAGCCAGGGAGGCCTGGTGATGCACTGCCCATGAAGTTCCAACTGCTCTCGTGGAGTGCGCTCTAACTTTGAACGGAGGCGGTCTCCTTCTCAAGCCATAAGCTTGCATAATGACCTGTCGAATCCACTTGGCTAAAGTAGATTTTGACGCTGCCTGACCCTTTCTGGGGCCTTCCGGCAGAATAAACAAAGTATCCGTTCTGCGAATCTGAGCAGTGGCTTTTAGATAAGCTTTAACTGCTCTTACTACATCCAAAGAATGCAATAACTTTTCCTCTACCAAACTAGGTTTGGAGAAAAAAGAAGGAAGAACCACATCTTGGTTCAAATGAAACCTCGATACCACCTTAGGAAGAAAGGCTGGATGAGGGCGTAACACTACTCTATCCTTATGGATAACCAGATATGGCTCCTTACAGGACATAGCTGCTAATTCCGATACTCTTTTAGCCGAACAAATGGCTACTAGAAAAATCAATTTCCTGGTGAGAAGCACCAAGGAAATATGCTGTAATGGTTCAAATGGTTGTTTCTGTAGAACCGACAGAACCAAGTTTAGATCCCATGGACATATGGGAATATTAACCGGAGGACTAATACGCATCACTCCTTGTATACAGGCTTTGACTAGTGAATGCGAAGCCAGGGGCCTTTGAAAAAATATTGACAAGGCCGAAATCTGACCCTTGATAGTACTCAAGGCAAGCTTCCTATCTACAGCCCACTGTAGGAAGTCCAGAATCCTACCTATTACGTACTTATGTGGATGCCATTTCTTGGCCTCACACCACGCGATGTACGCCTTCCAGATTCTATAGTAGATCTGCCTGGATACCAGCTTCCTGGCATTGATCATGGTAGATACCACAGCATTAGAGAGCCCTCTCTTTTTTAGAATGTGGGCTTCAATAGCCAGGCCGTCAAACCTAGGGCTGGTAAGGAAGGGTGGTATATCGGTCCTTGCGAAAGCAGGTCCGGACGACGTGGGAGAGTCCAAGGACTCCCCACTGAAATTTTACAATCTCCGCGTACCACGCTCTTCGGGGCCACGCTGGAGCCACCGGAATCACTGGTTTCTTTTCTACCCTGATTCTGCGGAGTAATCGAGGTAACCATTGTGGTGGTGTGAATGCATATATCAGCTTGAACTGATCCCAAGGGAACACTAGGGCATCCGAGCCGCAAGCTAGGGGATCCCTTGTCCGAGAGACAAACCTGTCCCCCTTTGCGTTGAATCTGGATGCTAGAAGATCTACATCCGATGTTCCCCACCGCTGACATATTGTCCAGAAAACCTCGGGGTGAAGGGACCCTTCCTCTGGGCCTAATTGCTGGCGACTTAGAAAGTCCGCCTTCCAATTCTCCACTCCTGGAATGAATACCGCAGATATGGCTGGGACATATTTTTCTGCCCATTTCAGGATGTAATTTACTTCCCTCTGGGCTGCACGACTCCTGGTGCCCCCCTGATGATTGATATATGCCACTGCTGTATATATAGAGGCGCGTGCACGCGCGTGGCCACGTGCGCCTTCGGCGCTAATTTTGAAAAATGGAGACTAGGGACAAGAGCCAGGGCCCCTCTTTGCCGCAGGCCGGGGGATGGACGAGCATTGCAACATGGCAGAGGAAGCAGTTTCCCATAAGAGAACTCACCATCTGCCTGGACTTGCTCTGCTGAGAAGAAACTAGTCCACATGACAAGAAAACATTCCACAGCGGCCTCTAGTGGACAAACACAGGTACCGCAGTCTAATATCTTAAATATATATAAAAAAAAATATATTTTTTTTTCTTGACCACCATTAAAAATTATTACATTTTTTTAGTAGTTACAGGCATGCACAGAATTTTGCGGGAATACCATTAGGTAACAGACAGAAAGACAAATTAGGCTTGGGGGTCCCCCAATAGAACCAAGTTCCTGGGGGCCCCCACTTACCTGTTCCCCGCCGCAGGACTTTGTTTGGTCCACAAAAGCCCAAACTTCACCTATCACGGCAGGCATTGTAATCAAACCTTCAGGGACCGGGTTCCCAAGGATTCCACTCCCCTGGACCTGTATAGCACCCTGCACAGAAAACATCTTGGTCGTGGGTATGACCAGAGCTCTGGATCCCAGGGTCCAGCTCTCCTAAGAGAAGCATTACAGGCAAAACCTTGCTCTTCTCTGCAAGGCCCGGGTACCGACCGTTTAGCTATGAAGCTTTTTTGGTCGGATCCGGAATAGCTTACTGAGGCCCAAAAGAACCTGTACGCAAGCTCAGTGAAAAACACATGTTTCTTCTTGGCCAACACCTTAGACACTGGCAAAAAACTGAGGTGCTCCCGGATGGGAGGGGCTTATATAGGGGAGGGTACTTCCGGTTTTGGAAGTTGCCAGTGCCAGCACCTGACGGTATCTATATAACCCATTAGTAATGACTATGTCGCTCTGTGTCCCGTGATGTACGAGAAAGAAAATTTTTGTTTCCATTCGTTTGTATACGTAGAAATTAATGAATTGAATTAAATTTGTTTAATTTTCAGAATTCGTTATCGTTTATTTGAATCAATTCAAAATTTTTGAATTCCATTCAAAATCAAATTTAAACCAGACACGGAGCGTCCTTGTTTGACATTGGGGGGGTGGTGTTCTCAATGGATGACGGTGGGGGGGGATGGTGTTCTCCATGGATGACGGTGGGGGGGGGTGGTGTTCTCCATGGATGACGGTGGGGGGGTGGTGTTCTCCATGGATGATGGTGGGGGGGGTGGTGTTCTCCATGGATGACGGTGGGGGGGATGGTGTTCTCCATGGATGACGGTGGGGGGGATGGTGTTCTCCATGGATGACGGTGGGGGGGGATGGTGTTTTCCATGGATGACGGTGGGGGGGGATGGTGTTCTCCATGGATGACGGTAGGGGGGGATGGTGTTCTCCATGGATGACAGTGGGGGGAGGGGGGTGGTGTTCTCTATGGATGACGGTGGGGGGGGATGGTGTTCTCTATGGATGACGGTGGGGGGGATGGTGTTCTCCATGGATGACGGTGGGGGGGGATGGTGTTCTCCATGGATGACGGTGGGGGGGGATGGTGTTCTCCATGGATGACGGTGGGGGGGATGGTGTTCTCCATGGATGATGGTGGGGGGGATGGTGTTCTCCATGGATGACGGTGGGGGGATGGTGTTCTCCATGGATGACGGTGGGGGGGGGATGGTGTTCTCCATGGATGACGGTGGGGGGGATGGTGTTCTCCATGGATGACGGTGGGGGGGGATGGTGTTCTCCATAGATGACGGTGGGGGGGATGGTGTTCTTGCGGTCATAGGCAGCATTCCTCCTCCAAACACGGTGAGTTGAGTTGATGTCAAAGAGCTCGATTTTGGTCTCATCTGACAACACTTTCCCCCAGTTCTTCTCTGAATCATTCAGATGTTCATTAGCAGACTTCAGACGGGCTGTACATGTGATTTCATGAGCAGAGGGACCTTGCGGGCGCTGCAGGATTTCAGTTCTTCACGGTGTAGTGTGTTACCGATTTGCTTTCTTGGTGACTGTCATGCCTTTGGCCTACAAAGAAATACAGTAATATCTTCTGGACTTGTAATTCAAATATCGTCCACTAGATGTCACTATTAACAAAGGACTGTTGATGGGCAGTGTTCTATGGTAATGTACATTTCCTGTCGTGTTATTGAAAACTGTCTTCACTTCCTATCACAACTCTTTTATCTTTTTCCATTGGACAGTCCACATGGAGTCAGCTAAGCCTAAGCCACATGTTTCCTAGATCCTGATCTCCTTAAGGCAGCATCGCTGGTATGATAAAGACTGTTTATCTATATGCCTAGTAGACATTTGTTTGTGTTCATATAATTCTTATATGTTCATTTTTTTTTTTTAGCTCTAGTTTCACCATTATTCATACGCATCTTATATGGCCACCACCTGTTCATCGTAATAAAGAACCAAAGTTACAGACAGTCTGGTTATTTAGGATGCAAGGTTTAATAAGCTGTATGTTGAGCTACATACACGTCAGGGGCAAACGTGTAGCGAGAACAGAACCGTGACGATGGTCCCAGCTGAGATCATTGACAAGATTCTCCCGTGTAGTTCTGGGCGGATTCCTCGCCATTCTCATGATCATTGAAACTCCACGAGGTGAGATCTTGTATGGAGCCCCAGACCGAGGAAGAGTGACAGTTATTTTGTGTTTCTTCCATTTGTGAATAATCCCACCAACTGTTGTCACCCTCTCACCAAGCTGATCCTGTAGACCATTCCAGCCTTGTGTAGGTCTACACTCTTGTCCCTGACATCCTTGGCCATGGTGGAGAGATTGGAATCGGATTGATTGCTTCTGTGGACAGGTGTCTTTTTATACAGGTAACAAGCTGAGATTAGGAGCACTCTTTTTAAGTAGAGTGCTCCTAATCTCAGCTTGTTACCGGTATACAAGACACCTGGGAGCCAGAAATCTTGCTGATTGATGGGGGAATTAAATCAGAGATGTCGCTTTTTGGGTCACAACATGAAAGGGAAGGAGAGCAGAACGTGTGTAAAATGCACAGGGCCGCGTTCACCTGCAGGGGGGACTGTGGAGACAGTATTGTGCGGATGTACAGAGAGCAGTATGGTCACATGGTTCAGGCCTTAACACTGTACTTACCTTATTACTGGGCAGTCTGCTTTATACAGTTTCCTGGGTCACCTACTACCTTAAATCAGAACTCATTCTAAACCAATATAACATCTAATTTTACTTTCTCAAGATAAATTTACTTTTGCTGCAATGTTCACCTTCAATCCACAAATTCCCCCCCGCAGTACTTGTTTTCTGCCACTAGGTGTCCTCAGTCCAATGACCACCACCATTCAACCCACTTTCCGCTGAACCCGGACGAGCCCCCAACCTGTGACTGGACAGTGAAAGGAGAAGCAGCGCAGCACAGGGATGGTGGGAACCCCTCATAATGGGAACAGTGGGTGTACAGACCCTGTAACTCAGCACAGGGATGGTGGGAATCCCTCATAATGGGCACAGCAGGTGTCCAGACCTGGGAACTCAGCACAGGTATGGTGAGAACCCCTCATAATGGGCACAGCGGGTGTACAGACCCAGAACTCAGCACAGGGATGGTGGGAACCCCTCATAATGGGCACGGCAGATGTCCAGACCCGGGAACTCAGCACAGGGATGATGGGAACCCCTCATAATGGGCACAGCGGGTGTACAGACCCGGGAACTCAGCACAGGGATGGTGGGAACCCCTCATAATGGGCACGGCAGATGTCCAGACCCGGGAACTCAGCACAGGGATGGTGGGAACTCCTCATAATGGGCACAGTGGGTGTACAGACCTGGGAACTCAGCACAGGGGTGGTGGGAACCCCTCATAATGGGCACAGCAGATGTACAGACCCAGGAACTCAGCACAGGGATGGTGGGAACTCCTCATAATGGGTACAGCGGGTGTACAGACCCGGGAACTCAGCACAGGGATGGTGGGAACCCCTCATAATGGGCACAGCGGGTGTACAGACCCGGGAACTCCGCACAGGGATGGTGAGAACCCCTCATAATGGGCACAGCGGGTGTGCAGACCTGGAAACTCAGCACAGGGATGGTGGGAACCCCTCATAATGGGCACAGCGGGTGTACAGACCCGGGAACTCAGCACAGGGATGGTGGGAACTCCTCATAATGGGCACAGCAGATGTACAGACCCAGGAACTCAGCACAGGGATGGTGAGAACCCCTCATAGTGGGCACAGTGGATGTACAGACCAGGGAACTCAGCACAGGGATGGTGGGAACTCCTCATAATGGGTACAGTGGGTGTACAGACCTGGGAACTCAGCACAGGGATGGTGGGAACCCCTCATAATGGGCACAGCGGGTGTACAGACTCGGGAATTCCGCACAGGGATGGTGAGAACCCCTCATAATGGGCACAGCGGGTGTACAGACCTGGAAACTCAGCACAGGGATGGTGGGAACCCCTCATAATGGGCACAGCGGGTGTACAGACCCGGGAACTCAGCACAGGGATGGTGGGAACCCCTGATAATGGGCACAGGGGGTGTACAGACTCGGGAACTCAGCACAGGGATGGTGGGAACCCCTCATAATGGGCACAGCGGTTGTACAGACCCGGGAACTCAGCACAGGGATGGTGGGAACCCCTCATAATGGGCACAGCGAGTCTACAGACCCGGGAACTCAGCACAGGGATGGTGGGAACCCCTCATAATGGGCACAACGCGTATACAGACCCGGGAACCCCTCATAATGGGCACAGCGTGTGTACAGACCCTGGGAACTCAGCACAGGGATGGTGGGAACCCCTCATAATGGGCACAGTGGGTGTACAGACTCGGGAACTCAGCACAGGGATGGTGGGAACCCCTCATAATGGGCACAGCGGGTGTACAGACTCGGGAACTCAGCACAGGGATGGTGGGAACCCCTCATAATGGGCACAGCGGTTGTACAGACCTGGGAACTCAGCACAGGGATGGTGGGAACCCCTCATAATGGGCACAGCGAGTCTACAGACCCGGGAACTCAGCACAGGGATGGTGGGAACCCCTCATAATGGGCACAGAATAGAAAGTTTTGGATTCTCGCTCTGCATTCAGTGATGATCAGTGCCAGGACCCCCCCCCCTCCCTCTTCCACCCTCTGGGGCTCCTCCTTGGCTCCGCCCTTATCCCTCACCCAGACTATATAAGCAACATTTTGGGTGAGTTCTGTATCTGATCACGGTTCGATCAGCAACTGGGAACAACAAGAAAGAGCAGCGCCATGGGTGAGACTCCCCATCCCCTCTATGACTTTCCTCTCCTCTTTCTGACCTTCTGGGGTGTCCTATAGGGAGGTTCTCTTTCCCTTCATTGTCTGACAGCCTGATCAGTGATTGCAGCGTGTGTGGAGGGGAGACGAGACGTGTTGGCTTCCAAGTGACCTGAAACACGGGGGAGTTGTGACTTCACTGGCTGCATGCTTGTTGCCCTGTCATGAGGGAGCCTCGGAGGCTGCGCTGCCTTCTGAGGATGCTGACCCCCCCTGGCTGCCATACTAGGCAGGCTGGGAGTTTTGCCTTCACTTGCTGCTTGTTTGCTCGGGGTAGGGGCGGGGGGTGTCAGCCACAGCCAGGCGGGTGGCATTTTTCAGAAAGGTCCAAGTACAGAGAATGAGGTCCCCGGGACACGGAACTCCTCCTGACACGGCAACCAGCATGCGGTGAGTGAAGGCACAACTTCTGAGTGGATCCCCCTTCAGCCAGGCAGTTGGCATTGTGAGGAGGGCAGCACATCCTTTAAGGCGCTCCCATCAGGTATCCGGGCAGTGAGCGGGGGGGTCCATCCACCAATGAGGGGGGAACAATCACAAGTGAGCGTCCAATCACAGGTGAGCATTCGATCACGGACGAGCAGCCAATCACAAACAAGTGTCCAATCATAGATCAGGCGAGCGTCCAATCACAGATCAGTGTCCGATCAGAGGCGAGCGTCCAATCACAGATCAGTGTCCGATCAGAGGCAAGCGTCCAATCACAGATCAGTGTCCGATCAGAGGCGAGTGTCCAATCACAGATCAGTGTCCGATCAGAGGTGAGCGTCCAATCACAGATCAGTGTCCGATCAGAGGCAAGCGTCCAATCACAGATCAGTGTCCGATCAGAGGCGAGCGTCCAATCCTGGCCAGGAGAACGTCTCAACACGGACAAGCATTCAATCACAGTGGAGGGTCCAATCATAGATCAGCGTCCAATCACAAACAAGTGTCCAATCCTGGCCAGGTGAACATCCAATCACAGGTGAGCGTCCAATCACAGGTGAGTGTCCAGGGTTTGAAGAAGCTGATTGGCTCCCATGCACAGCTGTAGCAGATTTTGTACTCTCCAGTTTTAGTATAACCCTCCCCCGTCTATTGAGGGTCTATAGACCTCCTATAGTGATAATGGTTGAGAGGCGACTCCGTAATGCCGGCACCATCCTTCAGGGTGGAAGCCGTGTGATGGACGGGGTGTTGCAATGACTGAGGATAGGAGAGCTCCGGGGCGCTCAGAACGTCCAAATCAGATAAGATTCTCCGTGTGAAGCGGGCGGTGCCGCCAGATTTTGGGCGCTGGTTGTAACATCGGGGCGGTTCCACCCATCGCCCCGAGCGCCCTGACCTGTGATATTGTGTTCCCTGTCTGAGGCTCCCTGCAGAGATCCACACCCAACCCATCCGTGTGACCGGCGATGTACAGACTGCGGGTTTTCCACCGCTGGTTACTCAGCAATGATGCCCAGAGCTGCTGCTGACCAATATAGAGCCCGGACTGACCGGACCGCGCCGATCCCGCCGTCCAATCCGCTGAGTCGTAGAGGAATCCCAACAAAGATCCGATTGTAATATTTCATTGTGTTCTGATCTAATGGATCAATTTATAGCTAATCAATCCCCTTCACATGATTTATCAGAATCTACGAGGAAAACAATCACATGGATTGGATATTCAAATAACAAGCGCCCCCCTCCTCTATTCACATAGGGGGCGCCTGATCCACCCTACCGTCTGACCGCCCGCAGCCACCCACCACCTTACCGCCTGACTCACCTTACCGCCTGATCCACCCTACTTACTCGCCCACTACCCTGCCACCATTCCACCCTACCTCCTGACCACCCGCAGCCACCCACCACCCTACCGCCTGACTGCCAGTAGCCACCCACTGTGCTACCGCCCGCCTGACTCACTCACCACCCTACCGCCTGATCCACCTGACTTTCCCACCTCCCCTACCGCCTGACTCGCTCTTCCCCCTACCACTTGACCGCCCGCAGCCACCCATCACTCTACTGCCTGACTCGCCCTACTGCCTGACCGCCCGCAGCCACCCTACCGCCTGACACACCCACCACCCTACCGCTTGATCCACCCTACCACCTGACCACCCGCAGAAACCCACCACCCTACCGCCTGACTCGCCTTACCACCTGATCCACCCTACCACCTGACTCGCCCACAACCCTACCACCATGCCACCCACCATGCTACCGCCTGATCCACCCTACCGCCTGACCACCCGCAGCCACCCACCACCCTACCGTCTGACTCACCTTATCGCCTGATCCACCCTACCACCTGACTACCCGCAGCCACCCACCACCCTACTGCCTGACTGCCAGTAGCCACCCACCATACTACCGCCCGCCTGACTCACTCACCACCCTACCGCCTGATCCACCTGACTTTCCCACCCCCCCTACCGCCTGACTCGCTCACCCCCCTACCACTTGACCGCCCGCAGCCACCCATCACTTTACCGCCTGACTCGCCCTACTGCCTGACCACCCACAGCCACCTACCGCCTGATCCACCCTACCGCCTGACACACCCACCACCCTACCACCCTGCCACCCACCATGCTACCGTCTGACTCACCTTACCGCCTGATCCACCCTCCCACCTGACTGCCCGCAGTCGCCCACCACCCTACCGCATGATCCACCATACTGCCTGACCGCCCGCAGCCACCTACCGCTTGATCCACCCTACCACCTGACTGCCCGCAGCCACCCACCACCCTACCGCCTGACTCGCCTTACCACCTGATCCACCCTACCGCCTGACTCGCCCACAACCCTACCACCATGCCACCCACCATGCTACCATCTGATCCACCTGACCGCCTGCAGCCACCCACCACCCTACAGTCTGACTCACCTTACCGCCTGATCCACCCTACCGCCTGCAGCCACCTGATCCACCCTACCGCCTTACTCGCCCACTACCCTGCCACCATTCCACCCTACCACCTGACCACTCACAGCCACCCACCACCCTACCGCCTGACTACCAGTAGCCACCCACCGTGCTACTGCCTGCCTAACTCACTCACCATCCTACCGCCTGATCCACCTGACTTTCCCACCTCCCCTGCCGCCTGACTCGCCCACCCCGTACCACTTGACCGCCCGCAGCCACCCATCACCCTACCGCCTGACTTGCCCTACTATCTGACCGCCCGCAGCCACCTACCGCCTGATCCACCCTACCGCCTTACACACCCACCACCCTACCGCTTGATCCACCCTACCACCTGACCGCCCGCAGCCACCTACCACCTGACTCGCCTTACCACCTGATCCACCCTACCACCTGACTCGCCCACAACCCTACCACCATGCCACCCACCATACTACCGTCCGATCCACCCTACCGCCTGACCGCTCGCAGCCACACACCCCCCCTACCACCTGATTCACCCACCCCTCTAGTGCCTGACCGCCCGCAGCCACTCACCACCAAGGTACAGAGACTGATGTGACTGGCTCAGTGATCTCTGTACAGCGCTGCGGTATATGTCAGAGCTATTGGGGAATCTTGTGACCAATTCTTGTTGTTTATTGCTTTCCAGCTAAGTGTGAATCATCATGTGGACCCGGATTCAAGTCTCCATTGGACGCCATGAAAGGTAGAGCCCCTTGCTGTGAGCTCAGGGGTTGTGGGGTGGTCAGAGTACTGCTGTAGGCTCTCAGTGTAGATATGTTGAATATGTGACAGGTCCTCTTTGCTGGGTGTTCCCCGGTTTCAGCTCTGCCCCCTGTAGGTAAGAGAGAGGCAAGATGTGAACAGAGGCTGCTGTCCCACTCAGAAAGGCACTGTGAAAGGGCCTGCTGAATCTTGGAGCAGCTCAGATCCAGGCAGTTCTATGTTCTGCAGAGCTGCAGCATTTGCCGGATAGAACCAACTTATGTTCCCGTTTGCTCCGCCAAGAATAAGAAGTTGAACCTCGTTTATGACCCGGGGTTATCTGTGGCTTGTGTGGCCCCCTGTGTCCCGCGTCTCACCATGTCTGTCCTGTACAGGTCCCAGAGAGGAGCTGATCTATGTCCCCTGCATCTACCGCAACACCGGCATCAACAAGCCTGACTATCTGGCCACGGTGGATGTGGGCCCCAAATCTCCCCATTTCTCCCAGGTGAGGCTCATGAACTTCATAGCATGTTTGTTCCTCGGGGGAGGGCCCTGAAACTGCATTCATGACTAATGAAGGGCCGTTCCACCCAAAAGGTAGATTTTGGTTACAGGTGGAGTGCGGGTTGGAATTTTCTGATGAGTTTTGGTGAACATAACATTGAGGTTTGTGCGGCAGGGAATGGCTGTGATTGGTGTTTACTAGGGGAAACTAGGCGAGTACAGAAATTTGCTCACGGAGGATGGGGGGCAGGTAAAGACAGGTGCTCAATAAGGCAAGGGGGCAGGGTACAGCCGGGTGCCCCCCTGGGCAAGGGGGCAGGGTACAGCCGGGTGCCCCCCTGGGCAATGGGGCAGGGTACAGCCGGGTGCCCCCCTGGGGAAGGAGGCAGGGTACAGCTGGGTGTCCCCTTGGGGAAGGGGGCAAGGTACAGCCGGGTGCCCCCCTGGGGAATGGGGCAGGGTACCGCCGGGTGCCCCCCTGGGGAATGGGGCAGGCAGGGTAAAGCCGGGTGCCCCCCTGGGGAATGGGGCAGGGTACAGCCAGGTGCCCCCCTGGGGAAGGAGGCAGGGTACAGCCGGGTGCCCCCTGGGGAATGGGGCAGGGTACCGCTGGGTGCCCCCCTGGGGAAGGGGGCAGGGTACAGCCGGGTGGTCAGCAGCGTAAGTGGGCGGGTACAGCCGGTTGGTCAGCAGCGTAAGTGGGCGGGTACAGCCGGTTGGTCAGCAGGGTAAGTGGGCGGGTACAGCCGTTTGGTCAGCAGGGTAAGTGCACTGCGGAAAAATTTGTTTTTTTAGCTTTCGTTTCATTTGTTTTTTAGCTTTATTCGGAAATTCTAATATCCAAATTTTCAGATTTTCGAATTTCCTAATTTCCGATTTTCTAATTTCTGATTTTAGAATTTTCTAATTCTGAATTCAGAATTTTCGAATTTCCGAATTTCTGAAATTCCGAATTCCCGAAAATTCTGAAATTTAGAAATTAACGAACTTGTCAAAATTTGTTAAAAAACTAATTGCACATGTCTAGTCAGCAGGGGAAGGGGGAGGGTACAGCCGGGTGGTAAGCAGGGGAAGGGGGAGGGTACAGCTGGGTGGTCACTATAGGAAGGGGGAGGGTACATAAGTGGTCACCAGGTAAAGTTGTGGGTACAGACAGATGCTCACCGGGGTAAATAGGTGGGTATAGAAAGGTGTTCACGGGAGGAAGGGGGTGAGTGCAGGCAGGTATTCACTATGGAGAAGAGGAAAGGTGCAGAAGGGTGCCCCCCCTGGGGAAGTGGGTGGGTACAGACGGGTGCTCACCTTGGGAAGTGGGTGGGTACAGACGGGTGCTCACCTGGGGAAGGGTACAGCCTGGTGCTCACTAGGGTAAGTGGGCGGGTACAGACAGGTAGGTATCCTACAGGTGAGGTTCCAGATACCAGTTATGACTCCCCTGCTCCTCCTTCCAGGTCATCCACCGCCTGCCGATGCCCAACCTGAACGATGAGCTCCACCACTGCGGCTGGAACACCTGCAGCAGCTGCTTCGGGGACGTCACCAAAGACCGGGACAAGCTCATCCTCTCCGGCCTCATCTCCTCCCGGGTTTACGTGGTGGACGTGCGCACCGACCCCCGGGCCCCCCGCATCCACAAGGTGGGCACCCTCCAATCAGCTCGTCCGGTTCTCTCTGTCCATCTACTAACTCGTCTTTCCTAGAAATAATCCGCCCCCGGGGGGGCCGCCATCCCCTCCCTCCTATAACCGCCATATCATTGTTCCAGGTATTTCTCTAGGCAGCTAATGTGAGTACCTGAACCTGTCCTTATATCTGCCTCCTGGACAGCAGCTCTATTATTATTATTATTATTATTATACAGGATTTATATAGCGCCAACAGTTTACACAGCGCTTTACAATATAAAAAGGGAGACAATACAATAAAATACGAGAGGATTAAGAGGGTCCTGCTCAGAAGAGCTTACAATTAGGGTTGAGCGAACCCCAACTGTAAAGTTCGGGTTCGTACCGGACTTTTGGGTTTTTGGTACCCGAACCCGAACAATGTACTGTATGTTCGGGTTCGGTGTTCGGCAATGTAATGACGCATTTTAAAAAGCTGCAGGGCAGCCAATCAACATTTGTTTAACTTGTGTGCCCTTAGAAGCCATCACAGCCATGCCTACTAATGGCATGGCTGTGATTGGCCAGTGCAGCATGTGACCCAGCCTCTATATAAGCTAGAGGCACATAGCACAGCAGGTCACTCTGCTTCAGTTAGTGTAGGGAAAGGTTGCTGCTGCTGCTTTGAAGGAGAGAATTAGATAGGAGTCCTGATTCAGAAATCTAATTACTCAGCGATCTGCCTTGATTGTGTTGTGTGGGTGCAGTGCACAATCTTTTTACCCTGCCCTGACCCCAGTGCCAGAGAAAAGATAACTTTTATCCATCTGTTAGTTAGGTTGGCGTCGGCGGGCATTTTATGCAAGCTCAGTGCACCAGCACTGCATATGTTACTGTGAGATACACACTTTAGATACTGTTCTCCTATTCTGCTCTTCAAAAAATATAATAATTTAGGGCAAAAAAAAATTTCTGGTGCGTTTTCTGCCCCCAAAATTTTTTTTGGTACATTTTCATGCTCTTAACGACATTTTGCAGCCCTCTAGCCCTTTCCATTACTTTTTTAGAGCCATTTTTGTCCTGAAAAGTTCAGGTCCCCATTGACTTCAATGGGGTTCGTGGTCAAGTTCGGGTCCCAAACTCGAACTTTTTTCCGAAGTTCGGCCGAACCCGTCGAGCCCGAACATCCAGGTGTCCGCTCAACCCTACTTACAATCTAATAGGGTGGGGCAGGTAGTACAAAAGGTTGTAACTGTGGGGAATGAGCTGATGGAAGTGGTAAAAGATTAGTTGGAGACGTGATAGGCTTCCCTGAAGAGATGAGTTCTCAGGGACCGCCTGGAGGTAGCAAGAGTAGGGGGATAGCCGGACAGGTTGAGGTAGCGAGTTCCAGAGGATGGGAGAGGCTCTGGAGAAATCCTGGGAGACGAGCATGGGAGGAGGAGACGAGAGAGCTTGACAGTAGGAGGTCTTGAGAAGAGCGGAGAGGACGGTTTGGGCGATGTTTGGAGACAAGATTGGTGATGTAGCTCGGGGCAGAGTTGTGGATGGCTTTGTAGGTTGTGGTTAGTATTTTTAATCTAATTCGCTGGGTGATCGGGAGCCAGTGTAGGGATTGGAGGAGAGGGCTGGTGGTCAGTGTAGAGATTGAAGGAGAGGGGTGGTGGTCAGTGTA
The DNA here is from genome assembly GCA_029206835.1 of Rana muscosa. NCBI lineage: Eukaryota > Metazoa > Chordata > Amphibia > Anura > Ranidae > Rana > Rana muscosa. The sequence continues at coordinate 66,730,312 of CM055126.1, forward strand.
GGGATTGGTGGAGAGGGGTGGAGGTCAGTGTAGGGATTGAGGAGAGGGGTGGTGGTCAGTGTAGGGATTGGAGGAGAGGGGTGGTGGTCAGTGTAGGGATTGGAGGAGAGATGTGGTGGTCAGTGTAGGGATTGGAGGAGAGGGTTGATGGTCAGTGTAGGGATTGGAGGAGAGGGGTGGTGGTCAGTGTAGGGATTGGAGGAGAGGGTTGGTGGTCAGTGTAGGGATTGGAGGAGAGGGGTGGTGGTCAGTGTAGGGATTGGAGGAGAGGGGTGGTGGTCAGTGTAGGGATTGGAGGAGAGGGGTGGTGGTCAGTGTAGGGATTGGAGGAGAGGGTTGGTGGTCAGTGTAGGGATTGGAGGAGAGGGTTGGTGGTCAGTGTAGGGATTGGAGGAGAGGGGTGGTGGTCAGTGTAGGGATTGGAGAAGAGGGTAGAGAGGGAGGGATTGTGATGGAACTAATAAATTGACATGTTATGTCTCTTCTAACCACTCAATTATTATTATTATTTTCTTTTCTTCTTTATTATTTTTATTGTTTCTTTTCTTTCTTGTTGAGATATATAAATATATGTATATATATCTTAGTCATCTTATAACCAGCCAGCAGTAGTTTCCTTACATAAAAACGAGAAACAGATGTTTCATCCACTCCTCACTCCTTTTACCCCCTCCTTTCTCCCCCTCCCATCGTGTACTAAAAGAAGGCGCTGAGCTAAGGAATGCAGCCTCCTGGCCAAAAACAGATGTCGTCAGGAAAAGGACCATATACAGATGAACCAATGATATATACACACACATGTGATGATGTTTGCTCAGGGGAGGGCTGGCGGCCTTTGGCCTGGGGTGCAAGTCCAATCAAGTGGCCCATTGAACCGCCGAATCAGCTCACTGTCCATGGCCCACCTGGTTTTTCAATGCAGCCTCACCAGTGCCCATCAGTGCAGCCAACTCCAGTGCCCATCAATGCAGCCTGATCACTGGGGCAGGTTACATGGTGTGTATGGGGGGGGGGAGATGGGGGGTCAGCTAGGGGTGTCAGGGTCTCTCACCTCAGCGATCTCAGCTCAGCAGGTCCTTGCACGCCACGATTTTCCAGGGGGGTAACGCTCCTGATCCTGGGGTCAAGTTGCAGCCCGTGCCCAGCCCTGCAGCCCTGCGTCCCGACTCCCTGGCACACCCTGCCTCTGTCTGCTTCCAAGAATCGGGTCCCAGGGAGTTGTAGTTTCCTCTGCGCTGCAGTGTTTTCCACCCACCAGAAGCTTGAGTGCGGACTACAACAACCGGAATGCAACAGCTAGTGGTCGGCCGCCATGGCCGTGCCCCCGGCCCGACTTCCTAAACCAGAATAAAAAAGAAAATGGTACTCGGCAGCGGCTGCCGGGCATTTTGAACATAAGTTAGGGCGGCCTGGGAGGCAATTGCCACCCTGGCCCAGCCCTCCCCTGCGTTTGCTTATGTCACTTTGTTTATATATGGGGCTGTAACCCTGAATAAAGGCCTGTTGTTGATGAGAAAGAGCTCATACTGACTAGTGTGTGCCAGTGTGATCCTTTTTGCATGCATGCATTCACATCACCTTGAATTTGGGTCAAAGGCAGAATAGAACATACATTTTGGTTTTGGGCCGGAAGAAATCTATTACAGGATAGGAAGGACTTGGAAGGTGCTTTGTGGGGATAGAAGGAATCCAAGGCCACTTCCTTTCTGTCCGTTAGGTTTGGGGGATTGAGTCCTATGGAGGCCACCATGGGATAGGGCAGCAGGAGACGCGGAGTCCAAATTTTGAAGCCAGGTTTCGGTTATGGCGAGTATGTTAAAGCCATGAGAGATGAAGCGGTCATGTGCCGATGTTAGCTTGTTACAGACGGAACGGGCGTTCCAAAGGGCGCATGAGATTGGTGGGCTGCTTTGAGGAAGCAGGGGGATAGAAATTAATCTGAGTGGATATGGCGGTGGTTGCCAGAGGAGGAGGGGTATTGGATATGTGGCTTGCAGTTGGAAAATGGCGGACCAGGATTAGGAGAAATGTCAGCTGAGACTAGGAGAAGGAGGAGGGTGAGTAAGGCACGATCGGAGTGGGATGTGCATAAGCGCACGTGTCTAATGGCCCTGGTGTTTATGTTAGCATGTGGGTGCAGCAAGTGCAGGAGATGATGGGTGCAGTAGTAGGGAGAGGGTAGGAGTGAGGGTGATATGTGCAAGCTGCATGGTAGAGAGGAGGGGTAGTGTAAAGATAATTTGAGGATAGAAGACACCGATGTGAGAAGGAAGAGAAGGAGCGTGATAGTGGATAGAGAGTGGGACATGCGGATAGGAAGGGGGGGGGGTGACCTCATCAGTGTAGAGGAGAGTCAGGGAAAGCTCCCGGCAATCTGGAGGCCCAGGAGGCGGACTTGAAAGCTAAATCGGGAAAGTTCAGGTCAGCAAGCTGGCGGAGCTGTGTAATTCTCAGGACTGGCTGGCAGACTCCCATGTATGTGGCTGGATACAGGGTCGGGACAAGGGGTGGGCAAGAGGGGAAGTTGCCCCCCTGGACGCAGGGTGGTACACTCATTCTACAGCATGTATTATTAGTGGGGGAGGGGGACTCAATTCTGCATCTTTGCCCTGGGGGCTGGATGACCCTGTCCCGGTACTGCCCGGCTGTGACCTGACCGGGCTTCTCCTCTCTACAGGTGGTGGAGCCGGAGGAGGTCCACAAGAAGTGCGACCTGGGGTACCTGCACACCCCGCACTGCCTGGGCTCCGGAGAAGTCATGATCAGCGCTATGGGGGACCCCGCTGGGAACGGCAAAGGTGAGCTCCATCTTCTAGGCCCCCCCCCGGTGGGCCTCCGGGTTTTATTTTTGGCCGGAGCATTTCTTGTCTTTTAAAAGTTTAATTGGCACGTCCATGAGGATAACGTCAACCGGTTTCTGTATCTCAGGAGGCTTCGTGCTGCTGGATGGAGAGACGTTTGAGGTGAAGGGGAACTGGGAGGCGAAGGGCAACACTACGGACTTCGGCTACGACTTCTGGTACCAACCGCGCCACAACGTCATGATCAGCACCGGGATGGCAGCGCCAAAGACCTTCACCAAAGGGTTCAACATAGAGGATGTGAAGGCGGGTAAGGGGGGTGCAGAAGGGTAAAAGGGGCAAAGATCAGTACAATACCGGACTACTGAGAGCCAAATTCATCAATTTGTACCCCAATCCCCCCTCTGTCCTTCTATTATACCCTAATCCCCCCTCTGTCCTTCTATTATACCCCAATCCTCCCTCTGTCCCTCTATTATACCCCAATCCTCCCTCTGTCCCTCTATTATACCCCAATCCCCCCTCTGTCCCTCTATTATACCCCAATCCTCCCTCTGTCCCTCTATTATACCCCAATCCTCCCTCTGTCCTTCTATTATACCCCAATCCCCCCTCTGTCCTTCTATTATACCCCAATCCCCCCTCTGTCCTTCTATTATACCCCAATCCTCCCCTCTGTCCTTCTATTATACCCCAATCCCCCCTCTGTCCTTCTATTATACCCCAACCCTCCCTCTGTCCTTCTATTATACCCCAATCCTCCCTCTGTCATTCTATTATACCCCAATCCTCCCTCTGTCATTCTATTATACCCCAATCCTCCCTCTGTCATTCTATTATACCCCAATCCTCCCCTCTGTCCTTCTATTACACCCCAATCCCCCCTCTGTCCTTCTATTATACCCTAATGCTCCCTCTGTCCCTCTATTATACCCCAATCCCCCCTCTGTCCTTCTATTATACGCCAATCCCCCCTTTGTCCCTCTATTATACCCCACCCCCCCTCTGTCCTTCTATTATACCCCAATCCCCCCTCTGTCCCTCTATTATACCCCAATTCTCCCTCTGTCCTTCTATTATACCCCAATTCAACCTCTGTCCTTCTATTATACCCCAACCCCCCCCCCCTCTGTCCCTCTATTATACCCCAACACCCCCTCTGTCCTTCTATTATACCCCAATTCCCCCTCTGTCCTTCTATTATACCCCAATCCTCCCCTCTGTCCTTCTATTATACCCCACCCCCCTGTCCTTCTATTATACCCTAATGCTCCCTCTGTCCCTCTATTATACCCCAATCCCCCCTCTGTCCCTCTATTATACCCCAATCCTCCCTCTGTCCTTCTATTATACCCCAATCCCCCCTCTGTCCTTCTATTATACCCCAATCCTCCCCTCTGTCCTTCTATTATACCCCAATCCTCCCCTCTGTCCTTCTATTATACCCCACCCCCCCTCTGTCCTTCTATTATACCCCAATCCCCCCTCTGTCCCTCTATTATACCCCAATCCTCCCTCTGTCCTTCTATTATACCCCAAACCCCCTCTGTCCTTCTATTATACCCCAATGCTCCCTCTGTCCTTCTATTATACTTCAATCCCCCCTCTGACCCTGTATTATACCCCAATCCCCCCTCTGTCCCTCTATTATACCCCAATCCCCCCCTCTGTCCTTCTATTATACCCCAATCCCCCCTCTGTCCTTCTATTATACCCCAATCCTCCCTCTGTCCTTCTATTATACCCCAATCCCCCCTCTGTCCTTCTATTATACCCCAATCCCCCCTCTGTCCTTCTATTATACCCCAATCCGCCCTCTGTCCTTCTATTATACCCCAATCCCCCATCTGACCCTCTATTATACCCCAATCCCCCCTCTGTCCTTCTGTTATACCCCAATCCCCCCCTCTGTCCCTCTATTATACCCCAATCCCCCCTCTGTCCTTCTATTATACCCCAATCCCCCCTCTGTCCTTCTATTATACCCTAATCCCCCCTCTGTCCTTCTATTATACCCCAATCCTCCCTCTGTCCCTCTATTATACCCCAATCCTCCCTCTGTCCCTCTATTATACCCCAATCCCCCCTCTGTCCCTCTATTATACCCCAATCCTCCCCTCTGTCCCTCTATTATACCCCAATCCTCCCTCTGTCCTTCTATTATACCCCAATCCCCCCTCTGTCCTTCTATTATACCCCAATCCCCCCTCTGTCCTTCTATTATACCCCAATCCTCCCCTCTGTCCTTCTATTATACCCCAATCTCCCCTCTGTCCTTCTATTATACCCCAATCCCCCCTCTGTCCTTCTATTATACCCCAACCCTCCCTCTGTCCTTCTATTATACCCCAATCCTCCCTCTGTCATTCTATTATACCCCAATCCTCCCTCTGTCATTCTATTATACCCCAATCCTCCCTCTGTCATTCTATTATACCCCAATCCTCCCCTCTGTCCTTCTATTACACCCCAATCCCCCCTCTGTCCTTCTATTATACCCTAATGCTCCCTCTGTCCCTCTATTATACCCCAATCCCCCCTCTGTCCTTCTATTATACGCCAATCCCCCCTTTGTCCCTCTATTATACCCCACCCCCCCCCTCTGTCCTTCTATTATACCCCAATCCCCCCTCTGTCCCTCTATTATACCCCAATTCTCCCTCTGTCCTTCTATTATACCCCAATTCAACCTCTGTCCTTCTATTATACCCCAACCCCCCCCTCTGTCCCTCTATTATACCCCAACACCCCCTCTGTCCTTCTATTATACCCCAATTCCCCCTCTGTCCTTCTATTATACCCCAATCCTCCCCTCTGTCCTTCTATTATACCCCACCCCCCCTGTCCTTCTATTATACCCTAATGCTCCCTCTGTCCCTCTATTATACCCCAATCCCCCCTCTGTCCCTCTATTATACCCCAATCCTCCCTCTGTCCTTCTATTATACCCCAATCCCCCCTCTGTCCTTCTATTATACCCCAATCCTCCCCTCTGTCCTTCTATTATACCCCAATCCTCCCCTCTGTCCTTCTATTATACCCCACCCCCCCTCTGTCCTTCTATTATACCCCAATCCCCCCTCTGTCCCTCTATTATACCCCAATCCTCCCTCTGTCCTTCTATTATACCCCAAACCCCCTCTGTCCTTCTATTATACCCCAATGCTCCCTCTGTCCTTCTATTATACTTCAATCCCCCCTCTGACCCTGTATTATACCCCAATCCCCCCTCTGTCCCTCTATTATACCCCAATCCCCCCCTCTGTCCTTCTATTATACCCCAATCCCCCCTCTGTCCTTCTATTATACCCCAATCCTCCCTCTGTCCTTCTATTATACCCCAATCCCCCCTCTGTCCTTCTATTATACCCCAATCCCCCCTCTGTCCTTCTATTATACCCCAATCCACCCTCTGTCCTTCTATTATACCCCAATCCCCCATCTGACCCTCTATTATACCCCAATCCCCCCTCTGTCCTTCTGTTATACCCCAATCCCCCCTCTGTCCCTCTATTATACCCCAATCCCCCCTCTGTCCTTCTATTATACCCCAATCCTCCCCTCTGTCCTTCTTTTATACCCCAATCCCCCCTCTGTCTCTCTATTATACCCCAATCCTCCCTCTGTCCCTCTATTATACCCCAATCCTCCCTCTGTCCTTCTATTATACCCCAATCCCCCCTCTGTCCCTCTATTATACCCCAATCCTCCCTCTGTCCCTCTATTATACCCCAATCCTCCCTCTGTCCTTCTATTATACCCCAATCCCCCCTCTGTCCTTCTATTATACCCCAATCCCCCCCTGTCCTTCTATTATACCCCAATCCCCCCCTGTCCTTCTATTATACCCCAATCCTCCCTCTGTCCTTCTATTATACCCCAATCTCCCCCTGTCCATCTATTATACCCCAATCCTCTGTCCTTCTATCATACCCCAATCCCCCCTCTGTCCTTCTATTATACCCCAATCCTCCCCTCTGTCCTTCTATTATACCCCAATCCCCCCTCTGTCCTTCTATTATACCCCAATCCCCCCCTCTGTCCTTCTATTATACCCCAATCCTCCCCTCTGTCCTTCTATTATACCCCAATCCTCCCTCTGTCCATCTATTATACCCCAATCCTCCCCTCTGTCCTTCTATCATACCCCAATCCCCCCTCTGTCCTTCTATTATACCCCAATCCTCCCTCTGTCCATCTATTATACCCCAATCCTCCCCTCTGTCCTTCTATCATACCCCAATCCCCCCTCTGTCCTTCTATTATACCCCAATCCTCCCCTCTGTCCTTCTATTATACCCCAATCCTCCCTCTGTCCTTCTATTATACCCTAATCCTCCCCTCTGTCCTTCTATTATACCCCAATCCTCCCTCTGTCCATCTATTATACCCCAATCCTCCCCTCTGTCCTTCTATCATACCCCAATCCCCCCTCTGTCCTTCTATTATACCCCAATCCTCCCCTCTGTCCTTCTATCATACCCCAATCCCCCCTCTGTCCTTCTATTATACCCCAATCCTCCCCTCTGTCCTTCTATTATACCCCAATCCTCCCTCTGTCCTTCTATTATACCCCAATCCTCCCCTCTGTCCTTCTATTATACCCCAATCCTCCCCTCTGTCCTTCTATTATACCCCAATCCTCCCTCTGTCCTTCTATTATACCCCAATCCTCCCCTCTGTCCTTCTATTATACCCCAATCCCCCCCTCTGTCCTTCTATTATACCCCAATCCCCCCCTCTGTCCTTCTATTATACCCCAATCCTCCCTCTGTCCATCTATTATACCCCAATCCTCCCTCTGTCCTTCTATTATACCCTAATCCTCCCCTCTGTCCTTCTATTATACCCCAATCCTCCCTCTGTCCATCTATTATACCCCAATCCTCCCCTCTGTCCTTCTATCATACCCCAATCCCCCCTCTGTCCTTCTATTATACCCCAATCCTCCCTCTGTCCTTCTATTATACCCCAATCCCCCCTCTGTCCTTCTATTATACCCCAATCCTCCCCTCTGTCCCTCTATTATACCCCAATCCCCCCTCTGTCCCTCTATTATACGCCAATCCCCCCTCTGTCCCTCTATTATACCCCAATCCTCCCTCTGTCCCTCTATTATACCCCAATCCCCCCTCTGTCCTTCTATTATACCCCAACCCTCCCTCTGTCCTTCTATTATACCCCAATCCTCCCTCTGTCATTCTATTATACCCCAATCCTCCCTCTGTCATTCTATTATACCCCAATCCTCCCTCTGTCATTCTATTATACCCCAATCCTCCCCTCTGTCCTTCTATTACACCCCAATCCCCCCTCTGTCCTTCTATTATACCCTAATGCTCCCTCTGTCCCTCTATTATACCCCAATCCCCCCTCTGTCCTTCTATTATACGCCAATCCCCCCTTTGTCCCTCTATTATACCCCACCCCCCCCCCCCTCTGTCCTTCTATTATACCCCAATCCCCCCTCTGTCCCTCTATTATACCCCAATTCTCCCTCTGTCCTTCTATTATACCCCAATTCAACCTCTGTCCTTCTATTATACCCCAACCCCCCCCTCTGTCCCTCTATTATACCCCAACACCCCCTCTGTCCTTCTATTATACCCCAATTCCCCCTCTGTCCTTCTATTATACCCCAATCCTCCCCTCTGTCCTTCTATTATACCCCACCCCCCCTGTCCTTCTATTATACCCTAATGCTCCCTCTGTCCCTCTATTATACCCCAATCCCCCCTCTGTCCCTCTATTATACCCCAATCCTCCCTCTGTCCTTCTATTATACCCCAATCCCCCCTCTGTCCTTCTATTATACCCCAATCCTCCCCTCTGTCCTTCTATTATACCCCAATCCTCCCCTCTGTCCTTCTATTATACCCCACCCCCCCTCTGTCCTTCTATTATACCCCAATCCCCCCTCTGTCCCTCTATTATACCCCAATCCTCCCTCTGTCCTTCTATTATACCCCAAACCCCCTCTGTCCTTCTATTATACCCCAATGCTCCCTCTGTCCTTCTATTATACTTCAATCCCCCCTCTGACCCTGTATTATACCCCAATCCCCCCTCTGTCCCTCTATTATACCCCAATCCCCCCCTCTGTCCTTCTATTATACCCCAATCCCCCCTCTGTCCTTCTATTATACCCCAATCCTCCCTCTGTCCTTCTATTATACCCCAATCCCCCCTCTGTCCTTCTATTATACCCCAATCCCCCCTCTGTCCTTCTATTATACCCCAATCCGCCCTCTGTCCTTCTATTATACCCCAATCCCCCATCTGACCCTCTATTATACCCCAATCCCCCCTCTGTCCTTCTGTTATACCCCAATCCCCCCTCTGTCCCTCTATTATACCCCAATCCCCCCTCTGTCCTTCTATTATACCCCAATCCTCCCCTCTGTCCTTCTTTTATACCCCAATCCCCCCTCTGTCTCTCTATTATACCCCAATCCTCCCTCTGTCCCTCTATTATACCCCAATCCTCCCTCTGTCCTTCTATTATACCCCAATCCCCCCTCTGTCCCTCTATTATACCCCAATCCTCCCTCTGTCCCTCTATTATACCCCAATCCTCCCTCTGTCCTTCTATTATACCCCAATCCCCCCTCTGTCCTTCTATTATACCCCAATCCCCCCCTGTCCTTCTATTATACCCCAATCCCCCCCTGTCCTTCTATTATACCCCAATCCTCCCTCTGTCCTTCTATTATACCCCAATCTCCCCCTGTCCATCTATTATACCCCAATCCTCTGTCCTTCTATCATACCCCAATCCCCCCTCTGTCCTTCTATTATACCCCAATCCTCCCCTCTGTCCTTCTATTATACCCCAATCCCCCCTCTGTCCTTCTATTATACCCCAATCCCCCCCTCTGTCCTTCTATTATACCCCAATCCTCCCCTCTGTCCTTCTATTATACCCCAATCCTCCCTCTGTCCATCTATTATACCCCAATCCTCCCCTCTGTCCTTCTATCATACCCCAATCCCCCCTCTGTCCTTCTATTATACCCCAATCCTCCCTCTGTCCATCTATTATACCCCAATCCTCCCCTCTGTCCTTCTATCATACCCCAATCCCCCCTCTGTCCTTCTATTATACCCCAATCCTCCCCTCTGTCCTTCTATTATACCCCAATCCTCCCTCTGTCCTTCTATTATACCCTAATCCTCCCCTCTGTCCTTCTATTATACCCCAATCCTCCCTCTGTCCATCTATTATACCCCAATCCTCCCCTCTGTCCTTCTATCATACCCCAATCCCCCCTCTGTCCTTCTATTATACCCCAATCCTCCCCTCTGTCCTTCTATCATACCCCAATCCCCCCTCTGTCCTTCTATTATACCCCAATCCTCCCCTCTGTCCTTCTATTATACCCCAATCCTCCCTCTGTCCTTCTATTATACCCCAATCCTCCCCTCTGTCCTTCTATTATACCCCAATCCTCCCCTCTGTCCTTCTATTATACCCCAATCCTCCCTCTGTCCTTCTATTATACCCCAATCCTCCCCTCTGTCCTTCTATTATACCCCAATCCCCCCCTCTGTCCTTCTATTATACCCCAATCCCCCCCTCTGTCCTTCTATTATACCCCAATCCTCCCTCTGTCCATCTATTATACCCCAATCCTCCCTCTGTCCTTCTATTATACCCTAATCCTCCCCTCTGTCCTTCTATTATACCCCAATCCTCCCTCTGTCCATCTATTATACCCCAATCCTCCCCTCTGTCCTTCTATCATACCCCAATCCCCCCTCTGTCCTTCTATTATACCCCAATCCTCCCTCTGTCCTTCTATTATACCCCAATCCCCCCTCTGTCCTTCTATTATACCCCAATCCTCCCCTCTGTCCCTCTATTATACCCCAATCCCCCCTCTGTCCCTCTATTATACGCCAATCCCCCCTCTGTCCCTCTATTATACCCCAATCCTCCCTCTGTCCCTCTATTATACCCCAATCCTCCCTCTGTCCTTCTATTATACCCCAATCCTCCCTCTGTCCCTCTATTATACCCCAATCCTCCCTCTGTCCTTCTATTATACCCCAATCCCCCCCCTGTCCTTCTATTATACCCCAATCCCCCCCCTGTCCTTCTATTATACCCCAATCCTCCCTCTGTCCTTCTATTATACCCCAATCTCCCCCCTGTCCTTCTATTATACCCCAATCCTCTGTCCTTCTATTATACCCCAATCCTCCCCCCTCTGTCCTTCTATTATACCCCAATCCCCCCTCTGTCCCTCTATTATACCCCAATCCCCCCTCTGTCCTTCTATTATACCCCAATCCCCCCTCTGTCCTTCTATTATACCCCAATCCTCCCTCTGTCCTTCTATTATACCCCAATCCCCCCTCTGTCCCTCTATTATACCTCAATCCTCCCTCTGTCCTTCTATTATACCCCAATCTCCCCCTCTGTCCTTCTATTATACCCCAATCCTCCCCTCTGTCCTTCTATCATACCCCAATCCCCCCTCTGTCCTTCTATTATACCCCAATCCTCCCCTCTGTCCTTCTATTATACCCCAATCCTCCCTCTGTCCTTCTATTATACCCTAATCCTCCCCTCTGTCCTTCTATTATACCCCAATCCTCCCTCTGTCCATCTATTATACCCCAATCCTCCCCTCTGTCCTTCTATCATACCCCAATCCCCCCTCTGTCCTTCTATTATACCCCAATCCTCCCTCTGTCCTTCTATTATACCCCAATCCCCCCTCTGTCCTTCTATTATACCCCAATCCTCCCCTCTGTCCCTCTATTATACCCCAATCCCCCCTCTGTCCCTCTATTATACGCCAATCCCCCCTCTGTCCCTCTATTATACCCCAATCCTCCCTCTGTCCCTCTATTATACCCCAATCCTCCCTCTGTCCTTCTATTATACCCCAATCCTCCCTCTGTCCCTCTATTATACCCCAATCCTCCCTCTGTCCTTCTATTATACCCCAATCCCCCCCCTGTCCTTCTATTATACCCCAATCCCCCCCCTGTCCTTCTATTATACCCCAATCCTCCCTCTGTCCTTCTATTATACCCCAATCTCCCCCCTGTCCTTCTATTATACCCCAATCCTCTGTCCTTCTATTATACCCCAATCCTCCCCCCTCTGTCCTTCTATTATACCCCAATCCCCCCTCTGTCCTTCTATTATACCCCAATCCCCCCTCTGTCCTTCTATTATACCCCAATCCTCCCTCTGTCCTTCTATTATACCCCAATCCCCCCTCTGTCCCTCTATTATACCCCAATCCTCCCTCTGTCCTTCTATTATACCCCAATCTCCCCCCTGTCCTTCTATTATACCCCAATCCTCTGTCCTTCTATTATACCCCAATCCTCCCCCCTCTGTCCTTCTATTATACCCCAATCCCCCCTCTGTCCCTCTATTATACCCCAATCCTCCCCCCTCTGTCCTTCTATTATACCCTAATCCCCCCCAGTCGTGTGACCTTTGCTCCTCCAATCACCTTCTTGCTCTATACTAGGACGCTACGGTCAGCATCTCTACGTGTGGGATTGGACGAAGCACACCCGCATACAGACGCTGGACCTGGGGGCGGACGGACTGATTCCTATGGAAATGCGATTCCTGCACAACCCGGACGCTACGCAGGGATTCGTCGGCTGCGCGCTCGGCTCCTCCATCTTCTGCTTCTACAAGACAACGGTGAGCGGATGTGGGGGATGGGGGCTCAATGTTTTATTGAGGGGGGGGGAGAAAAAAAAAAGAATATTCTGCAGGTCGGCTTTGTGGAATGGCGGGATGTTGGCAAACGTTCCTGCAGATTCTTACCTTCATCTGTTCTGTAGATCCTGGAATAGGCCACGCCCACGCACCTGCTGAAACCTTTACACATGGGCGCGATCACATGACCTGGCCCCGAAGTGACCTGAGGGCAGCATTACCGGGGTGACATATTTCATGTAATAGGCCAGGTATAGGAGCAGGGGGACGAGCATACTATGCCCTATCTGTGTAGAGACTGTATACCGTTGCCTTGGTTGCAAGGAAGAGAAGCTACGCTATCGCAATTTATAATTAATGGGTGAAGCAATTCTATACAAAGCTAATAATACAAGCAGTGTTCCCCCAAATGTAATCTGTATCTGCCTTTATAAAGTACAGCAGAGCTCAGACTGGGGGAGGGAGACGCAGCCCATGGAACCAATCCGTTCCTGCTCTAGTGCTCATGTGCTAACAAAGATCATGCTGATAGGAGGCGAGAGCCGAGTGACGGAGAGAGGAGCTCCGAGGGGACGGGGCTGAATAATATTGGCCATTTGAAAGACTGAGGACATCTTGTGGTGGAAATGGTGTACTGCGGAGGACACCCCCCCCCCCTTTTTTCATTTTCTTTTTCAATCCTTCGAGTCATTCCTCTTTTCTTACTTTTTTTTTATTTTTATTTTTTTACTTTATTTCTGTTTTAATATGTACATTATGTGAAGGAGCTGATGACAGATCTGTGCCGATACCTGCTGTATGATTTTTGTTTTCTTTGTTTTGTTTTTAACCCTACAGGATGGAAAGTGGGCGGCTGAGAAGGTCATCCAGGTGCTAAATAAGAAGGTGGAGGGATGGTTGCTGCCAGAGATGCCGGCTGTATGATGACCCTGATTGGGTGAGAGAATAGCTCCGCCCCCCCCAGCTGCTGCCATAAGGACATCCTCCGGGTGTACCGGCTCTTCTCCAGGACTAAAATGGCTTCCTCTGATTTCACTGCACACTGCAAGCTCCTCACAATGTGCATTAGAAGCTGCACCAAGTCAGATAGAGCCCCGCCCCATTTCCTGGCTGGAGGACGTCCAGCATCATCTATTTCACCGTACCTGGCCCCGCCCCTTTCATCAGTTCTTTCAAACATGGAGGCTCGGCATCACATGTGGGCGTTACCTATGCAAATCCAACCCTGCCTAGGAACGCCCCCTCCTCCCAGCAGACTGACACCTAACCATCGAGGGCACTTTGATGTTTGCATAACTCCTCCCACTGCTTGCCTCAGGGCTTTTTAAAAGGAGCGCTGGGATGTGTTCAGGAAGCCCCTCCAACCAGCTATTGATCTGCCGACATTGCATAGAGGAGCACAGAGACCCAGAGATTACATCACCAGGTCTATAATAATAAGGCCCCCCCCCCCCTTACAAACCAAAAAGGTTCAATGGTTCCCTATGGGAGCCCAGAATTCAGATCAAGATGATCCGACATGCGGTGCGACTTGTGTGCTGAGAATCTTGAAGGGGAACCCCGCGAAAATTTAAAAAAAATTTTGCGTGAGGTTCCCCCTCCAAGACGATACCAGACCAGAGGTATGCATCTTAAGGGGAACCCCCCACCAAAAAAAAATTACGTGGGGGTTCCCCCAGGAGCCATACCAGACCCTTATCCAAGCACGTAGCCCGGCAGGTCAGGAAAGGGGGGCAAGCGAGCGTCCCCCCCCCTTCTAGACCATACCAAGCCACATGCCCTCAACACCCCAAAGCACCTTGTCCCCATGTTGATGGGGACAAGGGCCTCTTCCCGACAACCCTGGCCGCTGGTTGTCGAGGTCTGTGGGCTGGGGGGCTTATCGGAACCTGGGAGCCCCCTTTAATAAAGGGGGCCCCCCAGATCCCCAGCCCCCCACCCTATGTGAATGAGTATGGGGTACATCGTACCCCTACCCATTCACCTGGGGGGAAAAAAGTGTCAATAAAAAAACACACTAGACAGGTTGTTAAAGTAATTTATTAGGCAGTTCCGGGGGTCTCTTCTAACTTCGGGGGTCTTTTCTGACTTTGGGGGTCTCTTCCGACTTCTCCGCTTTCTCCGGCCTCTTCTCCCGCTCTCCGGTGTCTTCTGCCGGCCTCCTCTGCTATCTTCTGCTCTTTTACTAGCGGTGGCCCGGTCTTCTCTGCGCTCTCCGGTTCTTCTCCTGCTCTCCGGTGCCTTCTGTCGGGCTCCTCCGCTATCTTCTGCCAGCTCTTTTACTAGCGGTGGCCTGGTCTTCTCCACGCTCTCCGGTTCTTCTCCTGCTCTCCGGTGCCTTCTGTCGGGCTCCTCCCCTATCTTCTGCCAGCTCTTTTACTAGCGGTGGCCTGGTCTTCTCCGCGCTCTCCGGGTCTTCTCCTGCTCTCTGGTGCCTTCTGTCGGGCTCCTCCGCTATCTTCTGCCAGCTCTTTTACTAGCGGTGGCCTGGTCTTCTCCGCGCTCTCCGGTTCTTCTCCTGCTCTCCGGTGCCTTCTGTCGGGCTCCTCCCCTATCTTCTGCCAGCTCTTTTACTAGCGGTGGCCCGGTCTTCTCCATTGTGTTCTTCCCTCTTCTCTTCTTCCGATGTTGACTCAGCGCTCTCCTCCGCTGTAATGCCGTATGCGCGGTGCGCAACGACTTATATATGCATGGGGCGGAGTCACCGGGTGATGTCATCTGGTGACCCCACCCCTTATGACGTCACAGTCCCATCATGCCCCCCCTGCCCCAAAGCACCAACCCCCCCATGTTGAGGGAATGGGGCTTGGTATGGTCTAGAAGGGGGGGGGGCGCTCACTTTCCCCCCTTTCCTGACTTGCCGGGCTGCGTGCTCGGATAAGGGTCTGGTATGGCTCCTGGGGGAACCCCCACGTAATTTTTTTTGGTGTGGGGTTCCCCTTAAGATCCATACCAGACCAAAGGGTCTGGTATCGTCTTGGAGGGGGAACCTCAAGCAATTTTTTATTTTTTTTTTATTGATTTTGAATAGAGAAAGAAACGCTGAATGGAGCTTAACACAGCGTTAAGCCTCGTTAAATCGCGTTTAACACCTTTTGCCGGCATCTGACGTCTTTACAGCTCTAATGCTGGAGCTTCAGAATGCACTGGGCCTGGGGTTTTTTTTTGCAGCTTAAAAACGTCATGGTGGGCATGAAGCTATAGGCTAACATGGAGAGACATTTTTAAGCTGCAAAAAACACTCATAAAAGTGGCTGTAAAAACGTCTTTCTCCTTTCTTCTTTCTCCTTTCTTTTCCTTTCTTTTCCTTTCTTTTCCTTTCTTTTCCTTTCTTTTCCTTTCTTTTCCTTTCTTTTCCTTTCTTTTCCTTTCTTTTCCTTTCTTCTCCTTTCTTCTCCTTTCTTCTTTCTTTCTTTCTTCTTCTTTCTCCTTTCTTCTTTCTCCTTTCTTCTTTCTCCTTTCTTTTCCTTTCTTTTCCTTTCTTTTCCTTTCTTTTCCTTTCTTTTCCTTTCTTTTCCTTTCTTTTCCTTTCTTTTCCTTTCTTTTCCTTTCTTTTCCTTTCTTCTCCTTTCTTCTCCTTTCTTCTCCTTTCTTCTCCTTTCTTCTTCTTTCTTTCTTCTTTCTTTCTTTCTTCTTTCTTTCTCCTTTCTTTCTTCTCCTTTCTTTCTTCTTCTTTCTGTCTTCTTCTTTCTTTCTTCTTCTTTCTTTCTCCTTTCTTTCTTCTTTCTTTCTTTCTTTCTTCTTTCTTTCTTTCTTCTTTCTTTCTTTCTTCTTTCTTTCTTTCTTTCTTCTTCTTTCTTCCTTTTCTTTCTTCTCATTTGTTTCTTCTCATTTGTTTCTTTTTCTCCTTTCTTCTTTCTTTTTTCTCCTTTCTTCTTTCTTTTTTCTCCTTTCTTCTTTCTTTTTTCTCATTTCTTTCTTTCTTTTTTCTCATTTCTTTCTTCTTCTTTCTCCTTTCTTCTTTCTCCTTTCTTCTTTCTTCTTTCTTCTTCTTTCTCCTTTTCTCATTTCTCCTTTCTTCTTCCTTCCTTCCTTTCTTTCTTCTCCTTTCCTTCTTCTTCTTTCTCCTTTTTTCTTTCTTTCTTCTCCTTTCTTTCTTCTTCTTTCTCCTTTTCTCATTTCTCCTTTCTTCTTTCTCCTTTCTTCTTTGTTCCTTTCTTTCTTCTTTCTTCTTTGTTCCTTTCTTTCTTCTTTCTCCTTTCTTTCTTCTCCTTTCTTTCTCCTTTCTTCCTTCTTCCTTTCTTTCTTCACCTTTCCCCTTTCCTATTTTACTCCTACTCTTGTTTTCGAATTTCAGGCGTATTTTGTTTTCATTATTTCAGATTCATTTAAATTTCGTTACTATTGTAATTTGGATACATCCGAATAATAAAAAATCTGTCGGAATAAAACTGTTAATCCTTTTACAATGGGAAAAAAATAATGATTGTCTCCCCTGCAGATGGTGTAGTTGTGCCCACTTACATAGAAATGAAGGGTCTATAATTTTTATCACAGGTGTATTTTATATGAAAGAGACAGAATATCAACCAAACATCCAGAAACATCACATGATACAAATGTTATAAATGGAGTAAAATAAGTATTTGATCCCCTTAGTAGTTGGTGCCGGAGGATGGAGGGAGGATGCCAGTCTAGGGGGAGGAAGAAAGATAACAGCGCTCTCTGCAGGGCCAACACAATCCATACACCAGGTCCACTCACAGGTGCCCGAGGCTCGATGTGTCCCAACACTAGGGATGAGCTTCGAGTTCGAGTTGAACATCGCCTGCTCGGCAGTTCGCCGAATTGCGAACATTATGGGCCATTCACGCCAAATTCGAGTGGCGCGTCACGGCCTATAATTCACTGCGGCAGTGCATTGCTGGCTGATGATTGGCCAAGCATGCACTATGACCCGCATGCTTTGGCCAATCACAGCGTGCAAAAAACGGAGAGCCATAATTGGCCAAAGCCAGGGTGGCTTTGGCCAATTATGCCTCAGGGGATTTAGTACACGCCCCACACTATATAAGGCCGCCTGGAAGTCGGCCTTGTGTAGTGTGTTACGGTGTTGGTTAAAATACAGATGAGAGAGAGAGACAGTGTATTTTGATTTGAGTTAGATAGAGCAGGCAGGCGAGTCAGTTAGCTGCTGTTACAGTGTGTAGAGGATATATATGCATCCTAGGTGTTGTATATATATTTATAAACTGTATTCAGTTTAGCTAGATCCGTTCCTGGTTTTCGCTATACTGTGACAGGCAGGCAGGTGATTGTGCTAGCTGCAGTGTTTCACTTAGTGTACTGTGTCCTTTGCACAGCGTTCACCTAAAGCTAACCTGAATACAATTAGTGGTGTTCTCATATTAAAACCACAGGCAGGGAGCTGCAAGTATTTTCAGTTACGCAGACGTGGGAGTAAGTCACAAACAAGTCTCAAGTCTTAACCTTCAAGTCTCAAGCAAGTCCCAAGTTACTGTGACGAAAAGCAAGCAAGTCAAGTTGAGTCATTTATTTTGGTCAAGTCACAAATCAAGTCAAAATACTGATCTACCCCATACTGTATAAAAATAATAGGAGGGATAACAATAAATAATATTGGTTATGTGTCACTGTGCCTCACTGTGCCCATGCTTCACTGTGCCCATGCTTCACTGTGCCCATGCTTCACTGTGCCCGTGGCTCACTGTGCCCAATGCCTCACTGTGCCCGTGGCTCACTGTGCCCGTGTCTCACTGTGCCCGTGTCTCACTGTGCCCATGCTTCACTGTGCTTGTGTATCACTGTGCCCGTGTCTCACTGTGCCCATGCTTCACTGTGCCCGTGTCTCACTGTGCCCGTGTCTCACTGTGCCCATGCCTCACTGCCCATGCTTCACTGTGCCCATGCTTCACTGTGCCCATGCTTCACTGTGCCCGTGGCTCACTGTGCCCATGCCTCACTGTGCCCAAGTCTCACTGTGCTTGTGTATCACTGTGCCCGTGTCTCACTGTGCCCATGCTTCACTGTGCCCGTCAGCCGTGTACCTGATCGGCGGCATCCCGGCGGCCATTCCAGTATTCAAAAGCCGCGCCTCCTCCTCGTCTGTGATGGGCGGAACACTCAATTTCCCAGCATTCAGTGTTCCGCCTATCACGGACATCCACTCATCCTCATAACACAGACGAGGATAAGAGGATGTCCGTGATAGGCGGAACACTGCCTGC
Organism: Rana muscosa; assembly: GCA_029206835.1. Taxonomy (NCBI): domain Eukaryota; kingdom Metazoa; phylum Chordata; class Amphibia; order Anura; family Ranidae; genus Rana; species Rana muscosa. The sequence goes on from CM055126.1 coordinate 66,748,995, forward strand.
TGTGAAATTGAGTGTTCCGCCTATCACAGATGAGGAGGCACGTGGCTTTTGAACACTGCAATGGCCGCCGTCTATCTGGATGACACGCTGATCAGGTAGGCAGACGGCGGCTTGCGGTTAGTGTTAGTGGTGCCAAGTCATATAGCCCAAGTCAAAGTCAAGACGCAAGTCAAAGTCAAGTTGAGTCATTTATTGAATTCTGTCAAGCAAGTCGCAAGTCCCCAAACAGGTGACTCAAGTCCCCCACCTCTGTCAGTTAGTGTACTGTGTCCTCTGCACGTGCCACTTCACAGGCATACTTTAGACACCCCCCAGGTACGATATTTAATATTTGTTTTTTTGTTTTTTTCACTTTAAGCATCATTAAAATCACTGCTCCCGAAAAAACGTCCGTTTTTTAAAACGTTTTTTTGCATTGATACATGTCCCCTGGGGCAGGACCCGGGTCCCCAAACACTTTTTAGGACAATAACATGCATATTAGCTGTTATAATTAGCACTTTTGATTTCGAACGTTAGAGTCCATTGTATTTAATAGGGTTCTAACGTTCGCGCAAACTTTAGGTCCGTTTGCAGGTTCTGGTGTGAACTGAACCGGGAGGGGGGGGGGTGTTCGGCTCATCCCTACCCAACACACTCCAATGCAACAGTAGTAAGAAGAGCCGGCAAGACTGTAATCCTTGAAGTGTCGTTTATTGGCACATCAGAGTGACAATAAAACGATAATGCTGACGCGTTTAGCTACAACTAAGGCTATCGCCGAAACGCGTCAGTTTTTGTTTTATTGTCACTCTGATGCACCAATAAACGACACTTCAAGGATTACAGTCTTGCCGACTCTTCTTACTACAGTCTAGGGGGAGGAGCCCACCCGGAGGATGGGGGGAGGAGTTGTAATCATGTCTGTACTCCCTCTTCTCAGGGATTATCACGGATATCCTGCTTTCTCTGGACGATCGCTTCCTGTACCTCTCTAACTGGGTGCACGGCGACATCCGGCAGTATGACATCACCGACACGTCTCACCCCAAACTGGTGGGGCAGGTGAGTGACCCCCTCCCATTTCTGGGTCTGGACAACCGCAATCTGTCTTAAACGAGATTTCACCTTAAGTAGGGGGAGGGTTCTTCACAGTAAGAGCAGTATGGGATGAATTATTTGTATTAAAAGCGGTATGGGTGGGGCTTTGTGGAGTCTCTGCTGGGTTTTCATTGGTGCCTGTGTCCCCAGTGGGAAGATTTAGTCTCACTTTATTTTTCGGGAGGAACAGAGATTTCACTTTAAGTATGGGAGGGGTTCTTCATGGTAAGAGCAGTAGAGGAAGGGCTCTTTAGAAGTGATAGTGGTGTGGGAAGGGCTCTTTACAGTAAGAGTGGTATGTGAAGGGTTCTTTGCAGTGAGAGTGGTATGGGAAGGGTTCTTCACAGTAAAAGCAGTAAAGTTGTGGAACTTACTATAACAACGGAAAATTATAAAAATAGAAAAGGTGTGATTCTGAGATCCAATGTGTCTGTCTAGTATTTTATCATCTCATATATTTTTTCCTCCAGATCTTTATTGCTGGCAGCATTCTCAAGGGCGGTGCAGTGAAAGTGCTGGAAGATCAGGAGCTAAAATGTCAGCCGGATCCAGTATTCATCAAGGTAAACGCCCCTTATTGTACCCCCCCCCCCAGTGCCTGTATGGGGGGGATAGTGACCCCTCTCTTCTTCCTCCTCTGTAGAGTTTGCTCTATTTGCTGTATCATATTATCATTCCTCTATATTCTGATATGTAAACGTTCCCTGGATAATGCTTAGTAAATGTGTCCTGTTGTGTGCAGGGGAGGAAGATTCCAGGGGGACCTCAGATGATCCAACTCAGCCTGGACGGGAAGAGGCTCTACGCCACCACCTCGCTGTTCAGCGTCTGGGACAAACAGTTCTACCCGGACATGGTCAAGTGAGGGACCGCCCGGACCGGGCTCCTCTGTCCCACCCATTCCCCCTCCCCCTTTCCTCTGTCCTACCCCCTTCCCCTCCTCCTGTCCTCTGTCCCACCCCTTCCCCTTTCCTCTGTCCCACCCCTTCCCCTTTCCTCTGTCCCACCCCTTCCTCTCCTCCTCTTCTCCTCTGTCCCAACCCTTCATCTCCTCTGTCCCAATCCTTTATCATCTCTGTCCCATCCCTTCCTCTTCTCCTCTGTCCCACCCCTTCCCCTCCTCTGTCCCATCCCTTCCTCTTCTCCTCTGTCCCACCCCTTCCTCTCCTCTGTCCCACCCCTTCCCCCTCTCCTCTGTCCCAATCCTTCCTCTCCTCTGTCCCACCCATTCCCCATCCACCTCTTCTCTTTCCCAACCCTTCCCCTCCTCTGTCCCAACCCTTCCCCTCCTCTGTCCCACCCCTTCCCCTCCACCTCTCCTCTGTCCCACCCCTTCCCCTCCTCTGTCCCACCCCTTCCCCTCCTCTGTCCCACCCCTTCCTCTGTCCCACCCCTTCCCCTCCTCTGTCCCAATCCTTCCCCTCCTCTGTCCCATCCCTTCCTCTTCTCCTCTGTCCCACCCCTTCCTCTCCTCTGTCCCACCCCTTCCCCCTCTCCTCTCCTCTGTCCCACCCCTTCCCCCTCTCCTCTGTCCCAATCCTTCCTCTCCTCTGTCCCACCCATTCCCCATCCACCTCTTCTCTTTCCCAACCCTTCCCCTCCTCTGTCCCAACCCTTCCCCTCCTCTGTCCCACCCCTTCCCCTCCACCTCTCCTCTGTCCCACCCCTTCCTCTGTCCCACCCCTTCCCCTCCTCTGTCCCAATCCTTCCCCTCCTCTGTCCCAATCCTTCTTCTCCTCTGTCCCGCCCCTTCCCCTCCTCTGTCCCACTCCTTCCCCTCCTCTGTCCCACTCCTTCCCCTCCTCTGTCTTACTCCTTACCCTCCTCTGTCTCACCCCTTCCCCTCCTCTGTCCCAAGCCTTGCCCCTCCACCTCTCCTCTGTCCTAATCCTTCCCCTTCTCTGTCCTACCCCTTCCCATCCTCTGTTCCACCCCCTACCTCTCCTGTGTCCCAATCCTTCCTCTCCTCTGTCCCACCCCTTCCCCTCCTCTGTCTCACCCCTTCCCCTCCTCTGTCTCACCCCTTCCCCTCCTCTGTCTCACCCCTTCCCCTCCTTTGTCTCAATCCTTCCCCTCCTTTGTCCAAATCCTTCTTCTCCTCTGTCCCACTCCTTGCCCCTCCACCTCTCCTCTGTCCTAATCCTTCCCCTTCTCTGTCCTACCCCTTCCCCTCCTCTGTCCCAATTCTTACCCTCCTCTGTCCCACCCCCTACCTCAGCTGTCCCAATCCTTCCTCTCCTCTGTCCCAATCCTTCCTCTCCTCTGTCCCAATCCTTCCTCTCCTCTGTCCCAATCCTTCCTCTCCTCTGTCCCAATCCTTCCTCTCCTCTGTCCCAATCCTTCCCCCCCTCTGTCCCAATCCTTCCCCCTCCTCTGTCCCAATCCTTCCCCTCCTCTGTCCCAATCCTTCCCCTCCTCTGTCCCAATCCTTCCCCTCCTCTGTCCCAATCCTTCCCCTCCTCTGTCTCACCCCTTCCCCTCCTCTGTCTCACCCCTTCCCCTCCTCTGTCTCACCCCTTCCCCTCCTCTGTCTCACCCCTTCCCCTCCTCTGTCTCACCCCTTCCCCTCCTCTGTCTCACCCCTTCCCCTCCTCTGTCTCACCCCTTCCCCTCCTCTGTCTCTGTCTCACCCCTTCCCCTCCTCTGTCCCAATCCTTCTTCTCCTCTGTCCCACGCCTTGCCCCTCCACCTCTCCTCTGTCCTAATCCTTCCCCTTCTCTGTCCTACCCCTTCCCCTCCTCTGTCCCAATTCTTCCCCTCCTCTGTCCCACCCCCTACCTCGGCTGTCCCAATCCTTCCTCTTCTCTGTCCCAATCCTTCCTCTTCTCTGTCCCAATCCTTCCTCTCCTCTGTCCCAACCCTTCCTCTCCTCTGTCCCAACCCTTCCTCTCCTCTGTCCCAACCCTTCCTCTCCTCTGTCCCAACCCTTCCTCTCCTCTGTCCCAACCCTTCCTCTCCTCTGTCCCAACCCTTCCCCTCCTCTGTCCCAACCCTTCCTCTCCTCTGTCCCAACCCTTCCTCTCCTCTGTCCCAACCCTTCCTCTCCTCTGTCCCAACCCTTCCTCTCCTCTGTCCCAACCCTTCCTCTCCTCTGTCCCAACCCTTCCTCTCCTTTGTCCCAACCCTACCTCTCCTCTGTCCCACCCCCTACCTCTCCTCTGTCCCACCCCCCTACCTCTCCTCTGTGCCACCCCATCCCCTCCTCTGTCCCACCCCCTTCCTCTCCTCTGTCCCACCCCCTTCCCCCTCCACCTCTCCTCTGTCCCACCCCTTCCCCTCCTCTGTCCCACCCCTTCCCCTCCTCTGTCCCACCCCTTCCCCTCCTCTGTCCCACCCCTTCCCCTCCTCTGTCCCAATCCTTCCTCTCCTCTGTCCCAATCCTTCCTCTCCTCTGTCCCAATCCTTCCTCTCCTCTGTCCCAATCCTTCCTCTCCTCTGTCCCAATCCTTCATCTCCCCTGTCCCACCCCTTCCCATCCTCTGTCCCACCCCTTCCCATCCTCTGTCCCACCCCTTCCCATCCTCTGTCCCAATCCTTCCTCTCCTCTGGCCCACCCCCTACCTCTCCTCTGTCCCAATCCTTCCCCTCTTCTGTCCCTCCCCTTCCCCTCCTCTGTCCCAATCCTTCTCCTCCTCTGCCCCAATCCTTCCCCTCCTCTGTCCCAATCCTTCCCCTCCTCTGTCCCAATCCTTCCCCTCCTCTGTCCCAATCCTTCCCCTCCTCTGTCCCAATCCTTCCCCTCCTCTGTCCCAATCCTTCCCCTCCTCTGTCCCAATCCTTCCCCTCCTCTGTCCCAATCCTTCCCCTCCTCTGTCCCACCCTCTTCCTCTCCTCTGTCCCACCCCCTTCCTCTCCTCTGTCCCAATCCTTCCCCCTCCTCTGTCCCACCCTCTTCCTCTCCTCTGTCCCACCCCCTTCCTCTCCTCTGTCCTAACCCTTCCTCTCCTCTGTCCCAATCCTTCCTCTCCTCTGTCCCACCCCTACCCCTCCTCTGTCCCAACCTTTCCTCTTTTCTGTCCCAACCCATCCTCTTTTCTTTCCCAACCCAACCTCTCCTCTGTCCCACCCCTTCGCCTCCTCTGTCCCACCCCTTCCCCTCCTCTGTCCCAATCCTTCCCCTCCTCTGTCCCAATCCTTCCCCTCCTCTGTCCCAATCCTTCCCCTCCTCTGTCCCAATCCTTCCCCTCCTATGTCCCAAGCCTTCCTCTCCTCTGTCCCAAGCCTTCCTCTCCTCTGTCCCAAGCCTTTCTCTTCTCTGTCCCAAGCCTTCCTCTCCTCTGTCCCAAGCCTTCCTCTCCTCTGTCCCAAGCCTTCCTCTCCTCTGTCCCAAGCCTTCCTCTCCTCTGTCCCAAGCCTTCCTCTCCTCTGTCCCAAGCCTTCCTCTCCTCTGTCCCAAGCCTTCCTCTCCTCTGTCCCAAGCCTTCCTCTCCTCTGTCCCAAGCCTTCCTCTCCTCTGTCCCAAGCCTTTCTTTCCTCTGTCCCAATACTTCCTCTCTTCTGTCCCAACCCTTTCCCTCCTCTGTCCCACCCCCTTCCCCTCCTTGTCTCCTTAGTCCCACCCCTTCCCACTTCCTGGCCTTTCTCTCCCTTACCTCCTTTCTCCCCTGCTCAGTCTCCCTCTGAACCTTCCTCTGCCTAATCCAGGCTTGTCTCCTTCTGACCTTTCATCTTTCCCCCCAGGGAAGGCGCCGTCATGGTGCAGATTGATGTGGATACAAAGAAGGGAGGACTCTCCATCAATAAGAATTTCCTGGTGGATTTCGGGAAGGAGCCGGAGGGTCCCGCTCTCGCCCACGAGTGCCGCTTTCAGGGAGGAGACTGCACCTCCGACATCTGGAACTATCTCCCCCCCCCCCGCTCTCAACTGAAGTCACATGTCAGCAATAGGTGTAGTCTAGTGGGAGGGGCTCCCCATCAATCCACATGTCCCGGCTTTAGGTCCATGTTCTGCTGCTTCCACCCCTATAATTAGAAAGAGATGTTCTGCTCCCCCCTCCCTCAATTTATGACATCTTATTGTAATTGCTCCACCCACAATGACTACTCTGCCGCCTCTTGACCAATGAGGATTTGTTTTCTGTGTTTGATTATTGTCAGTTGATCATTAAAGAGCCGCTCCGCCCAGAACGGAGCGTCACTGCGTCCTCTGCTTGTCGTGTCTTCCTTACACTCGCACAATGTTCCTGTGACTGCTGAGAGTCGATCCGCCCACAACTGACAGTTCAGAGCTTTGAATGATGCTGGATAGTTAAGTTAACCCGCCATGACAGTTCCTTCTGTCTCTAGAGGACTGTACTGGTGAGTTCTAGACATGTGCAGAACGAAAAACATTGTTTCGATTTTGTTTTTTACATAAATTAATTTAGTTTAATTAATTTTTCGGAACTAATTTTATTTATTTGAATCGATTAAAATTTTTGGAATTGAATTCAAATTCAATTCTAAACCGAAAACAGTTCTATTTTTATATTTTTGCTATTCTATTCTTTTCTATTTTAGTCAATCCTATTATTTTCTTTTTTTTTTTCTATTCAATTTTAATTTATTTTATTCAAATTTTGGAAAATGGTTATATACTTTTATTTTCTATTCAAATTTCAGAATATGGTTATATTCATTCTATTTTTTTATTCTATTCCTTTATTTTCTATTCTATTTTATTCTGTTTGACTTTATTATTTTTTCTATTCTATCCTTTTTTTTTTATTATTATTCTATTTAAATTTATTTTATTTGAATTTTGGAAAATTGTTATATTCTTTTTATTTTCTATTCTATTTGAAATTCACATTTCAGGAGATGGTTATATTCTTTCTATTTTATTATTCTCCATTATTCTCTATTCTATTTTATTCTGTTCTTTTATTTTCTATTCTATTATTTTTATTTTATTTTTTTTACTATTCTATTCTTTTATTTTCTGTTTTGTTTTACTCAATTATATTCTATCCCCCCTTTTTTTTTCTGTTATATTCTTTTCTTTTCCTTTTTATTTTCTACTCCCTTTTTATTCTCTTGAATTCTAAAAGGATTCGAATTTCGTCCGAAATTTTGATTAGTTATTTCAGATTATTTTTAAATTTGCTACTATTGTAATTCCGAAATTTGGATACATATAACAAAAAATTGTGTGAACGGATCAAACCGCACATATCTAGTGAGTTCCCAGCTCCGCCCACATGATATCCCCTCTTTTTTTTTTTTTTTTGAGGGGTTCCCACTTTCCCCGGCTGGGTGATTTCATATATTGTAGGTGGAGCCAGGAACACAACCAAGAAATATTCACCAATCAGAGCCCCCACAAGAGAGATGGGCTCCTTGCCCTCCGCTGGGGCTCCGCCCACAAATATCACTTTTGGGTGGAGTGGCCCCCAAGCCAGGCCCCGCCTCCTTACAGCAACATTGGGTTATTTCAACCAATGACTGAGACAAGGTAAACCCCACCCCCATTAAATATGAAGCCGCCCTCCCCTGTGAGAAGCCTTGGATTGAAGCTGACACTTGGGCTGCCTGCGGCCTCCAGGATGTCGCTTGCTGTGAAGCTGAAGAAGCTTGGCTAGTATCTAGAAGGAGACAGCTCCAACCTGAGGCTTCTCACCTGGGCGGAGCCTCGTACTGCCTGGGGATCTTGAATGAGATGACGGAGCAGATGCTCTCAGTTTTTTTCTTTTTTTGCTGTGTCCCCCATTAGGGAGATCCTCTCTCACTTCCTGTCGTGTCACTAGGACAGGAAGTGGAGTAACACGGCAAAAAAAAGCGATTGGAGTTTTGCTACAGATAAACTCAGACTGAACAAGAGGTATGATGGAGAGTTAACACCCCCCTCCCCCTTTAGGGTCACCATTATCCTCTAAATGAGCCCCAAATCTCCACCAGAATGACCCCTGTGTTCTCCGCCCCTATCCAGCACGGGACGCCGCAGATTGCTTGTTTGGAGCACCGTGACAGTTCTGCTGAATCTGGCTCCCAGTGGATTATATTGAACTCTTGGACTGTGTGATGATGGCTGTGAAGCTTCTGTGCAAACCTGATTGGCCAATTGTATTCAGACTCCGCCCCCCAACAAGGTTTTCTCAATCAGCCCCGCCCCCCCCCCCCGAGGAGCCTCCACGTGTGGTTAAAAGTGAATTCCGGGCAGAAATAATCCCTCAGAATCCATAATTACAGAATGATACAAAAATCAGCCAATAGAAATGTGCGATCCTTCCTTTCTACTGGCTTCCTGCTGGGAGGGGGTGGGGCAGTCAGTGTGAACCCCGAGACCGGCCGAGCAGAACCGAAAATCTTCCAGAAGGGCCAATGGATGCCATGGGTGTTCGAAACAGTCCGACTCTGACCCCACCCCCAGACTCAACACCGCCACCCCTGACCCCACCCCCAGACTCAACACCGCAACCCCTGACCCCACCCCAGACTCAACACCGCCACCCCTGACCCCACCCCCAGACTCAATACCGCCACCCCTGACCCCATCCCCAGACTCAATACCGCCACCCCTGACCCCATCCCCAGACTCAACACCGCCACCCCTGTGTTGTGGAGATTTTTATGGAGATGTATTTAATATGTATTGTCATAGTGTCACCCAGTGTTAGTACTTCCGCAACCCGCTCTAAAAGAGCTGATTGGGGTAGTCTGAGGCTGGTTGAATCCCGTCTGATAGGGGAAAACGTTTTGAGGTTGGAGTGTGATGTTTGCAGGGTGCGGATATGTCCGCCAACGGGGGCCCTCTGTGCATTAGCATGGACGATCGTTGAGGAGGGGGTATCCTCACTCTGCAATGACATCATTGGTTATGGGCAAATGCGCGCTCTTGTCTCGGCTGTGCCTGATCAACATTGGTTGGAATTCGTAGCGTGCGTCTGCAGATAGCCTCCCTCCCCCATTCAATAATAGTATAATCTTATTATGCGTTATTCTATGGAATAGCGCAGAATAGGAATTCCTATCAACGGTAACTTAAGCCATCCTACGTTATTATATTCATGTATGACATATCCTGTTGGAAGGAATGTCCAAGTGTTGTCATTTTCATGTGAGGGAACATCCTATGAGGTTCCCGCCCATGGGGAGGGGATTGGTTGCTGCAGCCAATCACCTCCTGTCTTGAGATCTTTTGAGTTTAATAAAAGCCTATGAGTAGGCGTCGGCTTAACAGAGTCTTTGCTGGAATGGCCTGATAAGAAGATAAGCTTTTGTGGTGCTGCCTTTCTTGAATGAATGGGGATGAACGGTGAGTGGACTTTAGCAAACTAAACTTAATGATAGCATTACTTCAAAAAGATGAATCTCAAGTGTGTGCTTATAGAGCACAGGAATTATAGGCTGTGTGCTCTGTAAACAGCAGCCTAAAATTCCACAACACCTGACCCCACCCGCAGACTCAACACTCTGACCCCACCCCCAGACTCAACACCGCAACCCCTGACCCCACCCCCAGACTCAACACCGCAACCCATGAGCCCACCCCCAGACTCCCCACCGTCACCCCACCCTCAGACTCCCCACCGTCCCCCCTGACCTCACCCCCAGGCTCAACACCGCAACCCTGACCCCACCCCCAGACTCAACACCACAACCCCTGACCCCACCCGCAGACTCAACACTCTGACCCCACCCCCAGACTCAACACCGCTACCCCTGACCCCACCCCCAGACTCAACACCGCAACCCATGAGCCCACCCCCAGACTCCCCACTATCCCCCCTGACCCCACCCCCAGACTCCCCACCGTCCCCCCTGACCCCACCCCCAGACTCCCCACCGTCCCCCCTGACCCCACCCTCAGACTCCCCACCGTCCCCCCTGACCCCACCTCCAGACTCCCCACCGTCCCCCCTGACCCCACCTCCAGACTCAACACCGCCACCCCTGACCCCACCCCCAGACTCAACACTGCCACCCCTGACCCCACCCCCAGACTCAACACTGCCACCCCCAGACTCCACACTGCCACCCCTGACCCCACCCCCAGACTCAACACTCTGACCCCACCCCCAGGCTTAACACCGCAACCCCTGACCTCACCCCACCCCCAGACTCAACACCGCCACCCCTGACCCCACCCCCTGACTCAACACCACCACCGCTGATCCCACCCGCAGACTCAACACTCTGACCCCACCCCCAGACTCAACACCTCAACCCGACCCCACCCCCAGACTCCCCACCGTCACCCCTGACCCCACCCTCAGACTCCCCACCGTCCCCCCTGACCCCACCCCCAGACTCCCCACTGTCCCCCCTGACCCCACCTCCAGACTCAACACCGCCACCCCTGACCCCACCCCCAGACTCAACACCGCCACCCCTGACCCCACCCCCAGACTCAACACTGCCACCCCCAGACCCCACACCGCCACCCCTGACCCCACCCCCAGACTCAACACTCTGACCTCACCCCCAGGCTCAACACCGCAACCCCTGACCCCACCCCCAGACTCAACACCGCCACCCCTGACCCCACCCCCAGACTCAACACCGCAACCCCTGACCCCACACGCAGACTCAACACTCTGACCCCACCCCCAGACTCACACCGCTACCCCTGACCCCACCCCCAGACTCAACACCGCAACCCATGAGCCCACCCTCAGACTCCCCACCATCCCCCTGACCCCACCCCCAGACTCCCCACCGTCCCCCCTGACCCCACCCCCAGACTCCCCACCGTCCCCCCTGACCCCACCCTCAGACTCCCCACCGTCCCCCTTGACCCCACCTCCAGACTCAACACCGCCAGCCCTGACCCCACCCCCAGACTCAACACTGCCACCCCCAGACTCCACACCGCCACCCCTGACCCCACCCCCAGACTCAACACTCTGACCCCACCCCCAGGCTCAACACCGCAACCCCTGACCTCACCCCACCCCCAGACTCAACACCGCCACCCCTGACCCAACCCCCAGACTCAACACCGCAACCCCTGATCCCACCCCCAGACTCAACACCGCTACCCCTGATCCCACCCCAGACTCAACACCGCCACCACTGACCCCACCCTCAGACTCCCCACCGTCCCCCCTGACCCCACCTCCAGACTCAACACCGCCACCTCTGACCCCACCCCCAGACTCAACACTGCCACCCTCTGACCCCACCCCCAGACTCAACACCGCCACCCCCCTGACCCCACCCCCAGACTCAACACCGCCACCCCCAGACTCAACACCGCCACCCCCTGACCCGACTCCCAGACTCAACACCGCCACCCCTGACCCCACCCCCAGACTTAACTCTGCAACCCCTGACCCCACCCCCAGACTCAACACCGCCACCCCCCTGACCCGACTCCCAGACTCAACACCGCCACCCCTGACCCCACCCCCAGACTCAACAACGCCACCCCTGACCCCACCCCCAGACTCAACAACGCCACCCCTGACCCCACCCCCAGACTCAACACTGCCACCCCTGACCCCACCCCCAGACTCAACACCACCACCCCTGACCCCACCCCCAGACTCAACACTGCCACCCCCTGACCCCACCCCCAGACTCAACACCGCCACCCCTGACCCCACCCCCAGACTCAACACTGCCACCCCTGACCCCACCCCAGACTCAACATCGCCACCCCTGACCCCACCCCCAGACTCAACACTGCCACCCCTGACCCCACCCCCAGACTCAACACTATGACCCCACCCCCAGACTCTGTGGGGGTCATGCTGGTCCTCTGAGGGGATTCTCTGATCTGCGGAGGAACCAGGGGGAAATAGTAAAGCCGCAGTATCAGCAACCGGTCCCCTCCTCCAACCCTGACCTCTGACCCCCTCCCCCATACAGGGGATTGTGGAGATACTGGGTCCAAGAGCTTTCAATCTAGGGTTGCCACCTGTCCAGGATTCACCCGGACAGTCCAGGTTTTGAATCATGTGTCCGGGTTAAAACCCGGACACATTATTCAGACCGGGCTGTGGCTCCCCAAGTAACAGAGATGGTCACACACAAATCTGTTGTCTCCGGAAGCTGCAGGTGGCTGTCTGGGGGCAGAGTCGGCATCACTGGGGAGGGGGGGGGGTTTTGTCAGCAAGTTTGGCCACACCCACTGTTCCCTGCAGTACACATAGTTAGGTTTTATAATCCTATAGTGTACACTGTGGGAAAAAATTACCCTCGGAAGTGTCTGGGTTTGGCTTAAAGAAAAGGTGGCAAACCTATTGCAATCTACAATCCCCACCGCTCAGGGCGGAGCTACAAAGAGCATGCTGGGACTTGTAGTCCTCCCCATAGAGATAATAGTACATTGTATACATTATATTATTATTATCTGGCTCTCAGACAATGCTGGCACTTGTAGCCCCGCCCCTGATTCCATTGATTGGTGTTTTGGCGACTGGGTGTGTTCCCCTTTAAGAGAGAGGCGTGGCCTCCTTACTCCACCGCCCGCCAACCACCCTTGAATGTTGTGACACAAGCGCAACCTCCCCTGTTTGGCGCCCTCCGCGCTCCGACCAATCGCTATTCAGTTACTAGGCAGAGGTCGGATTATTAGCCAATGAGGGCGCAGGAATATTGTGTTTCCGGGGAAGAGCGGTTTTGAAAGCCAATCAGAAATCCAGCAAAGGGAAGGGGTGGTGGCGGCGGCGGCCAATCAGAAAAGCGGAGAGTGCGGAGGCTCCGGAGCGGCGGTAGGTGATTCCCGGGAATGGCGCCACTGGCCGGGGGGTCACTGGGAGAGCAGAGCGGCCCCTCCACGCCCCCCTGTGGGAGGGGCTTCCCGACAGGCACCAAACTCCGCCCACTTATGGGCTGACAGCGGGCTGAGGGTCAGAAATCACCTCAGAAAAGAGCCGGGTGATGTGTGAGGAGAGAACACCCGCCAAACCGATCTGTGGGGTCACCAGACACTTCTATACATCTGTGGGGTGACCAGACACGGGGCGTCCCCATCTGTGGGGTGACCAGACACGGGGCGTCCCCATCTGTGGGGTGACCAGACACGGGGCGTCCCCATCTGTGGGGTGACCAGACACGGGGCGTCCCCATCTGTGGGGTGACCAGACACGGGGCGTCCCCATCTGTGGGGTGACCAGACACGGGGCGTCCCCATCTGTGGGGTGACCAGACACGGGGCGTCCCCATCTGTGGGGTGACCAGACACGGGGCGTCCCCATCTGTGGGGTGACGAGACACGGGGCGTCCTCATCTGTGGGGTGACCAGACACGGGGCGTCCCCATCTGTGGGGTGACGAGACACGGGGCGTCCCCATCTGTGGGGTGACGAGACACGGGGCGTCCTCATCTGTGGGGTGACGAGACACGGGGGGCGTCCCCATCTGTGGGGTGACGAGACACGGGGGGCGTCCCCATCTGTGGGGTGACGAGACACGGTGGGCGTCCCCATCTGTGGGGTGACGAGACACGGTGGGCGTCCCCATCTGTGGGGTGACGAGACACGGGGGGCGTCCCCATCTGTGGGGTGACGAGACACGGGGCGTCCCCATCTGTGGGGTGACGAGACACGGGGCGTCCTCATCTGTGGGGTGACCAGACACGGGGCGTCCCCATCTGTGGGGTGACGAGACACGGGGCGTCCCCATCTGTGGGGTGACGAGACACGGGGCGTCCTCATCTGTGGGGTGACGAGACACGGGGGGCGTCCCCATCTGTGGGGTGACGAGACACGGTGGGCGTCCCCATCTGTGGGGTGACGAGACACGGTGGGCGTCCCCATCTGTGGGGTGACGAGACACGGTGGGCGTCCCCATCTGTGGGGTGACCAGACACGGGGCGTCCCCATCTGTGGGGTGACCAGACACGGGGCGTCCCCATCTGTGGGGTGACCAGACACGGGGCGTCCCCATCTGTGGGGTGACGAGACACGGGGCGTCCTCATCTGTGGGGTGACCAGACACGGGGCGTCCCCATCTGTGGGGTGACGAGACACGGGGCGTCCCCATCTGTGGGGTGACGAGACACGGGGCGTCCTCATCTGTGGGGTGACGAGACACGGGGGGCGTCCCCATCTGTGGGGTGACGAGACACGGGGGGCGTCCCCATCTGTGGGGTGACGAGACACGGGGGGCGTCCCCATCTGTGGGGTGACGAGACACGGTGGGCGTCCCCATCTGTGGGGTGACGAGACACGGTGGGCGTCCCCATCTGTGGGGTGACGAGACACGGGGGGCGTCCCCATCTGTGGGGTGACGAGACACGGGGCGTCCTCATCTGTGGGGTGACGAGACACGGGGCGTCCTCATCTGTGGGGTGACGAGACACGGGGCGTCCTCATCTGTGGGGTGACGAGACACGGGGGGCGTCCCCATCTGTGGGGTGACGAGACACGGGGGGCGTCCCCATCTGTGGGGTGACGAGACACGGGGGGGCGTCCCCATCTGTGGGGTGACGAGACACGGGGGGGCGTCCCCATCTGTGGGGTGACGAGACACGGGGGGGCGTCCCCATCTGTGGGGTGACGAGACACGGGGGGGCGTCCCCATCTGTGGGGTGACGAGACACGGGGGGGCGTCCCCATCTGTGGGGTGACGAGACACGGGGGGGCGTCCCCATCTGTGGGGTGACGAGACACGGGGGGGCGTCCCCATCTGTGGGGTGACGAGACACGGGGCGTCCCCATCTGTGGGGTGACGAGACACGGGGCGTCCCCATCTGTGGGGTGACGAGACACGGGGCCTCCTCATCTGTGGGGTGACGAGACACGGGGCCTCCTCATCTGTGGGGTGACGAGACACGGGGCCTCCTCATCTGTGGGGTGACGAGACACGGGGCGTCCCCATCTGTGGGGTGACGAGACACGGGGCGTCCCCATCTGTGGGGTGACGAGACACGGGGCGTCCCCATCTGTGGGGTGACGAGACACGGGGCGTCCCCATCTGTGGGGTGACGAGACACGGGGCCTCCTCATCTGTGGGGTGACGAGACACGGGGGGGGGCGTCCCCATCTGTGGGGTGACGAGACACGGGGGGCGTCCCCATCTGTGGGGTGACCGGACACGGGGCGTCCCCATCTGTGGGGTGACCAGACACGGGGCGTCCTCTATCTATCATGCTGCACTGACCAATCTACATTGGGGTGTTCAGACTCCGCCCATCTCAGCTCAGGGGTGTCAGGGGGCGGAGTCTGAACACTCCAATGTAGATTGGTCAGTGCAGAAATGACCTCTAATGTCCCAAACAGTCATAGGGGAGGGGCTGTGGGGAGGGGAAAGGGGAGGGGGAAAAGGGATGGCTGTGATGTGGGGAAGGGGCTGTGATAAGGAGAAGGTCTGTGATGTGGGGAAAGGGGAGGGGCTGTGATGTGGGAAGGGGAGGGGCTTGATAAGGAGAAGGGCTGTGATGTGGGTTAGGGGAGGGGCTGTGATGTGGGGAAAGGGGAGGGGCTGTGATAAGGAGAAGGGCTGTGATGTGGGGAAAGGGGAGGGGCTGTGATGTGGGAAAGGGGAGGGGCTGTGATGTGGGGAAAGGCTGTGATGTGGGGAAGGGGAGGGGCTGTGATTACTCTGATTGGAGGATGGATGTGGCGTTGTACACAGACAATAGTGAGGGGGAGGAGTTGATTCTGGTTAATAAAGGGCTGATTTTTTTTATTTTTAACAAACTTTATACAAGTAGAGCAGGACACTGACAGCCACTCTTCTTCCACCTTATCTGTATGATGAGCCCCCTAACATAGGACTGGCAGAGGTCACGCTGACAGTAGAGCTCCACCAATAGCAGGTCAGGGGAGGGTCCACCCCAACTGTGCCCTCCCCCCAGCACGGTGCCATAGGCAGGTGCCTCTTCTGCCTGGTCCTGACCAGAACAATATGCCAAGGGGAATGAAAGGGGGGAAAATAGGGGGGTGGAGGGGATAATAAGGGGGAAGGTGAGAAGCACAATGATATGGGGGGGGCAGGGTGTTAGGGGGGTAGGTATGTGGGTGGGGGGGTATTAAGGGGGAAGGTGCGGAGCACAGTGATATTGGGAGGGGTAGGTATGTGGGTGGGGGTAATGAGGGCAGCACAGGGTGTACTGAGCACGCTCTGTAGGGCGGTCAGCGGAGTGACTGTGGTGTCCCCGGCAGGTCCGGCACGCGGGAGGGGATGGCAGAGGACGCGCTCTATGAAAAGATCTCGAAGAAAGGCGGACTGACGGCGGGAGAATCGCAGGAGGACACCGAACCCATCAACCTTCTGCAGAAACTGCGCAGCCGCATCACGTGAGACTCCTCCCACCCTGTGTACCCCCTGACCCCCCCCCCTGTACTGTGAGCAGCCCTGGGCCACTGAGCTTACTGTCTTGCCACATGACAGAGTCTGTCTATCATGTGGGCGGAGCCTGGCCCAGGAGCTTGCAGTCAGTTGGGAATATATTGTGTAGTAATAATGACATCTATGGGGGATGAACGATCTCTGATTGGTTTTTATTTTATTTTTATCAACAGGAAAGCCGTGCAAACCAAAGTGGACAGTATACTGGTACAGAACCTTGTGTGACCTCTGACCCTGAACCCCCCCTGGCTGTGTGACCTCTGACCCTAAACCTGACTATATTCATGACCCCTGACTCCAGCTATGTCAACTCTAACCGTATACCCGGAATGTATTCATGACCTTTGACCTCTTACTTACGGACTGTATTCATGACCCCTAGCTAAGTCAACTCTAACCATATACCCTGACTGTATTCAAGACCTTTGACCCTGAACCGTGGCTCTGTGACCCCTGAACCCTGGCTGGCTCTGTGACCTCTGACCCCTAACCATGTCAACTTTAACCTTTATACCTTGACTGTACTCATGCCCTTTGACCCCAAACCCTGGCTGTGTGATCTCTTACTTTCAACCCTGGCTGTGTGACCTCTGACCCTGAACCCTGGATGTGTGGCTTCAGAATCCTGGCTGTATGGGGTGACCTCTTACCCTGACCCCAATCCCTTCCTGTATTTATGACCCCTCGCTGTGTGTGTGTGACCTCTGACCCTGAATTTGCACCTGTGTGATAGCTTCATATCCGACCCTCGTACACCTGTTTGTCCCCCCCCCCCCCTCTGACCCTCTCGGTGTCACCCTGCAGGGGGATGTCCAGAAGTTGTCTGACTATGACAAGCTGTACCTGTACCTCCAGCTGCCACCCGGCCCCAGCGGCCCCGACAAAAGGTAAACCACTACCCGGCCAATCGGAGGGGCCACAGGCTTTCCTATGGAAGGGTTACAGTGCCTGCAAAAAGTATTCACACCCCTTGTAACCTCATGTTTCAACCAAAAACATAAATGTATTTTTATTGGGATTTTATCTGATGGACCAACGTGAAGTGGAAGGAAAATGATACAAATAAATATGTGAAAAGTGGGGGGGGGGGGGGGGGGGGGCATTTGTATTCAGCCCCCTTTACTCTAATACCCCATATTTAAAATCTAGTGGAACCAATTGCCTTCAGAAGTCACCTGTTTTGTAAATGGAGTCCACCTGTGTGTCATGCGATCTCATTTGGCTCCTTCTCCCTCTCCTCCTCCGTACAGCCTGGATGTAGGATGTGTGACCACGGCGGAACACATGCACGCCTGTACGTGGATCCGGAACCACCTGGAGGAGCACACCGACACCTGCCTGCCCAAACAGGATGTCTACGACGCCTATAAGTGAGTGGGGGGCGGGGTCACAGGTCCCTAGGGGGAGGGGGTGGGATCTAACCAATCACGTCTCATGTCACGGTGAGCGCCATCTTTGTGTCTCTCTCTCTCTACACAGGCGATACTGCGACAACCTCTGCGGGCGGCCGCTCAGCGTGGCCAACTTCGGGAAGATCATCCGGGAGATCTTCCCCAATATAAAGGCGAGGAGGCTGGGAGGACGCGGCCAGTCCAAATATCCTTCTGTGTGTGAGAGACCCGAGAAGAGGCGGAGCTGAGGTCTGGGGGCACAAAGGACGGGGTGACATTGAGGGGAAGACATTTCCTGGCGCACTGCTGACTTCCTGCCGGTATTCTCCAGGAATTGGGATATCTGGGGCCAGCTTGGGACGGTGTGCTTCCCAAAGAGAGAGAGCGAGGCTGACCGCACTGCCAGCGGGGGATGCTGGGAAATGTAGCTGCAGGTGTGGGAGGGGCTTGGGTTCTGATTGCCAGGCCAATGAGCTGCGGGGGGGGGGATGGGAATCCTCCACCTGAAGCTCATTGGCTGACAAATGTTTTATTGGAATCAAAGCCAGAATATTGTGGAGTCTCCTTAACCAATGAAACGTATTGCTACAGCGGCCTGCGGAGGAAGAGTATGGTGAGCATGCCACCCCTACCCAGCCTGGACCTGAAAATGACAGAAAGTGTAAGAATACATCTGCAAGTCGCCCTCCTTCCTGCACCCACCTCGCTCCTCCTTCCTGCACCCACCTCGCTCCTCCCTCCTTCCTGCACCCACCTCGCTCCTCCCTCCTTCCTGCACCCACCTCGCACCTCCCTCCTTCCTGCACCCACCTCGCTCCTTCCTGCACCCACCTCGCTCCTCCCTCCTTCCTGCACCCACCTCGCTCCTCCCTCCTTCCTGCACCCACCTCGCTCCTTCCTGCACCCACCTCGCTCCTCCCTCCTTCCTGCACCCACCTCGCTCCTCCCTCCTTCCTGCACCCACCTCGCTCCTCCCTCCTTCCTGCACCCACCTCGCTCCTCCCTCCTTCCTGCACCCACCTCGCTCCTCCTCCTCCTTCCTGCACCCACCTCGCTCCTCCTCCTCCTTCCTGCACCCACCTCGCTCCTTCCTGCATCCACCCCACCTCACTCCTCTCTCCTTCCTGCATCCACCCCACCTCACCGCTTCATACTCCATGCTCCTCCGTTCTCCATGCTCATGTTTCCCCCACTGCCCTCGTCCTTCCATCCTCCTCGCTCCCCTCCTTCCCCCTTCTAACTCGCTCCTCCATTCTTCTCTACCTTCCTTGCTTCTCTTTTCTGCCTCCTCCTCGGTCCCTCTTCTTCTTCACCCCCCCCCCCCCCCTTGCTACCCTCTTCCTCCACCCTCTTTGTATTTCCTTCCTGCGCCCTCCACGCTCCTCCATCCCATCCTACTTGTTCGTCCTTCATCTTTCCCCTCTATGCTTGCTTCTCCATCCTCCTCGCTCCTCTGTTTCTCGGATGATATCCTCTTTGCTCCCTTTTCTCACTCCTTCCTCTTTTCTTCACCCCTCCTTGATCCTCCTCACTCCTCCTTTCTTTTTTTTTTTTTCTTTCTTCATGTTCCTTCCTTCCTTACCTTTCCTACCTGTTCTTTGCTTCCTCATCCTTAATCCCCCTCCTTGCTCTTCTTCCTCAATCCTCCTCCTTTCTCTTCCCCAATTTCTTCTTGATTCTCCTCATTCCTCCTCACTTCTTTTCTTCCTCCTCCACCTTCCTCTTTCTTCATCCTCCATGCTTTTCCTTCCTTCCTCTTCCCCAATTTCTCCTCCTTGATCTTCCTATTCCACCTTCCTTTCTTCATCCTCCTTGCTCTTCATTCCTCCACCTTCCTACCCACTCCTTCCTCTTCTTCCCCAATCCGCTTCTATCCTCTTCTTAAATCCTTTGCAATCCTCCTCCTTTCTCTTCCCCAATTCCTCCTCCTTGATCCTCCTCACTCCTCTTTTCTTTCTCTTACACCTTCCTCTCTCTTCATCCTCCATGTTCCTTCCTTCCTCCCTCTTCCTCAATCATCCTCCTCCATCCTCTTCTCATCTCTCGCCCATCATACATCCATCTGACGATCCCCTCTCCTCCTCGTTCAGTCGGAGCTGACAGATCTGGTCCAGTCCTACAATAACGACGTGATAAACGCCTCCTGCGCTCTGATCTGTAATTGGGCGGAGAAGATCCTGAAGCGATCGTTCAACAACGTGGTGGAAGTGGCCCAATTCCTGATCCAGCAGCACATCATTAACCCCCGCAGCGCCAACGCCGAGCTCGTCCTCTCCATGGTCCTGTCAGGTGAGAATACGCGCCGCCGCGCCTTCTCCTCCCTCCTCGCTCATTCCTCAGTCTTTACTCCTCTGTCTTTTCTCCTTCTCCGGAGCAGAAAACTCTCAGAGCGGCGGGCAGAAACTACAGAAACAGCCGGCAGAAGTGCCCGGGACAAAGAGGCCCCCATCCCCCGATAACAGCACGGAAGAGAATAAGGTGAGCGGCCCAAATACATAAATGTGGATTGTTTAACCTGCCAAAGTATTTGTCATTTTGTTTGGACGGTCTTGTGATTTACACACCACAGCGAGGCTGGTGGCTCCACCCTTTCTTGGATGTGGTTTACAGCTTCCTGTTAGGCCCTTTTGCTCACTCTGTAATAAACAGACTTGTGATTGGGCCATTCATTGTGGGTGGAGCC